>JZKD02S2077922.1:372306-404037 GCA_000966675.3 Picea glauca | reverse complement strand
GGGTAAAAGAAGGTTTCCCCCTCAAAGAGGCTTATTATCTGAAATTATCTCTTTTTCAAGGCGTTGAGTACTTTTCCTGAGGTTTTTCTATGCTATATTGATGTTTGGTTCTTAACAGCAAAGGGTAATGTCCTTCTTGGAGCTCCTGTTCAAGTTCCTAAAATCGACACAGAGTCTGATTTCTCCATTATTTTTCCTCACCGAGACCATGTTGGCTACCCATTCAGAATATCTCAAAGGGACAATGATTTGGGCATCCAACAACTTCTTTACCTCCCTTTCCATAATAGGCAGCAATATAGGATTTATCGATCTTAATTTATTCCTAAATGGTTTGGCCTCTTCCTTCAGTGGAATCTTATGCTCAATGACATTGGTGTCATATGTTCTAATGTCTTCATAGGTCCAGGAAAACACATCATCGAATTCTCTCAATAACTGAGCATACTCAACCCTTTGCTACCTTGACAAGATACTTGACAACTTGACAAATTTTGGATCCTTCTCCATGCCAATATTACACTTAGCTACATCAGTATCTTCATTTGAAACCCCACCCTTTACTACCACATCATTTATGTCAAATATTCTTTCCAAAGGAACTAGTCCCTTTGGGATATGATTGTTGGGCAGATGAACAATATGATGATAAAAAATCATGTTCAGAAAAACATCGGCATGAGGATGCATTTCAGGCTCTGGATCTTGATCAATGTGTCATGCAGAAAACTTGTCAACATTTTCCAAAAATATTTTGATATCAAGATCATCTTCAAACACTTTCCAATGCTTGACATTGTTAGGTATAAAGGGTCTATATTTTATTTCTACATCATACCTGAGTTTAGGTGGTAGAGGGATTCTGAAATTGTTCGCTGAAACAACGAAAGAATCTACCACTATGTTTTCCTCTCTTGGAATGAATGAAATGTTGAAGGCCAAGAAAAAACTGTCAATTAGGTCCCACACTTCATTTTTGTATGATCTCAGCCTAGGGTGCTTAGCCTGATAATTATTCATGATCTGTTGGACAATCAACTCAGCATCCCCAAACACAGATATTTCCTTGATCCTCGTGTCTTTTGCAGCCCTTAAGCCCAAAACAAAGGCTTCATACTCTGCTACATTATTTGTAGTTTCAAATTCTAACTTGTAGTACATAGATATAGTTTCTTGAGCAAGGGAAACAAAGACCATCCTATCACCAACACCTTCTCTAGATGAGGCTCCATGAAAGAACATTTTCCAAACAGAGGTAATTGAAGGAGAATCTCCACAAAGAGTAATGGAATTTCTGATCTCAAGAGGAGGTTTAGGGGCATTAGTGAGTTGCAATAAGTTGGATCCCAAATCAGTATCAAGGGAAAAGATAGGATGATTGGTGGGGTCTGATTCATCAATAATAATGTAGGCCAACTGAGCTTCTCTATACAGTCTTCTATATTACCCCCCAAACATAGGGATGGTAGAATACGTGAGGTCCATATGCAAGGTTCCCCCAAAACTTTTTATCCAAGATCGTTACAAGAGTATGTCAAACTTGGGAGGAAAATCATCCACCACCATATCCATGACCACACTTTTCATGGGAATTTGAAACAAGGTCACAACCAGATATTTGATGACCCCAAGACACTGCACCTTCCTTGAATCAAAATAATATAAATGATGATATGTCTTTGTGATTTCTAATCCAAGCTCTTCCATGACTGTTTTGGGCATGAGGTTATGAGATGCCCCTGAGTCCATCAAACAACTATACAACACCTTTTCATGTATATTCAGAGTTGTATAGAAGGAGGGGGGGGGAATCATCTCTATATTCTACCATAGGGCCTAATATGACTGTTGGATTTTTGTCTCGGAGGTTTACTGAGTCTATGGAATGGAAATATGGCTCAGACTACAATATATTAGAGAGGGATTTTTTGAAGTCTTCATTCTTGATTAGCTCTGGAAGGGGCACAGGGATTATAATTTTCTAAATTTCATGCTCAAAGCTAAAGGAGGAAGGGGGATTCAGAATTTATCTCACCTCTAGGATAGGACCCTTGGATATTGGTGAGGGGTTTTTAGATTTCTTATATTTATTGGTGTTTGTTGAATTTTTAGTAGGATTCTTTGCTCCGAGAGCTGGATCAGGGATGTCAAAATTCCCTTCTTTCTTCTTAGATCGGAGGTTGTATTTGTTGGGACCACTATTTTCCTTCTCCCCCTTACTCATGTCATTTATTTGGATGTCTATGAGGGACTTCTCGTATGCAAATTGAGTCAAATGAGGAAATGGGGAGGTGTCTCCGAGACAATGGATTTCAGGATCAATCTCTTCTTCCTCCCTTTCCTCATCAACAACAAGATTATTTTTAAGAGTTTGGATTTTTTGATCCTCTCTATCTTTGTTTCTAGTATCTCTCAGAAGTATATGAGGGGTGTTATTTGGTATTATGAAGTTTCCTCTGTTTTCATCATTTTGGGCATTCTTATAACCTTTCTTCCCCTCGAATTTCATCTTCTCCATCTCTGCAGATGGGGATTTCACCATCTTGTTCAATTCATCTACTTGAGGGTAGGATGCAGAAGAACTAGAGGTTGAGGCCTCAAATATTCCTCTTCCTCTATCTCTGTCAGCTTTGCTCCTAAGTATGTCAATTGACAACACATTGGATTCTACTTGCAGGGTTGCATATTGCATGTGAGCCAAGGAATTATCTCTTCTTTCTCTCAGCAGGAGGCAAAAATCAGGGTCAAAAGTACTAGCATAAGTGATTTTTGCATAGGATTTTGTAGGCTTTATCTCAGTAGGGATCTTATTGTACATTTTTTTGAATCTTTTGGAGAAGTTAGAGATAGATTCTCCCTCTTTCCTCCTTAGGGACCCGAACTCTATGATATAATACATAAATTATTTTTTATCCCCCCATTGTCTCAAGAATACATTGTCTAAAGCATCAATCCGAGAAACAGATCTAGGGGTCAATCCCTTAAACCATTTTCTAACCTCACCATCAAGGCTCTAGACTATCTTCATAACTGTCTGCATAACTGTAGAAGGAAACAAGGTGTTCTTCAACAATTATGTCTTCCTCTCCAGTGAATTTGGACATATACTTTAGGTAATCTCCAGCAGGGAGAGAATTCATGGGTTGAGGTAAGACTAGAGGGGAATATCTAGCAGCCACTATGGAATCCATTCTGTTTCTAGTGGGATTGGCACCTGCCATAGGGATGATAGGTGGAGGAGAACTAAGAGGGGAAGGGGCTCGAGAAGTTGAGACTGGAACTAAGCTTCCAGGAGGAAAGGGAAACAACAGAGGATATGGAGAAAAGGCTACAGGGATTGAGAGAACAGAAGTTTCCCTTTCTTCAAAATCAGTAACTCTAACAGGAGGAGGGGTGGTAAAGCCCAGAGTGGAAAACTCTTCTGAGGTCCTGGGTCTAAACCATAGTACAAATTTAGGGGAAATAGCAGTAACAAATATTTCTCCCTCCAATACAAAACCAGGAGGAGAAAACTCAACAGGAATGCTCCTAAACTTTAAACTTTGGAAAACTCCAACAGAAGGTATAATAGGAAAATGGGAAGCAGATATTGGAGTTTCTAAAGGAGGATAATAAAAATCATCAGAAATACCTGGTTCAACAGTAGAAGTTCCTTCTCGAAGGGCCTTTCCCTTTCTGATAATTTTCTCTGGGTCAGCTTTATGTGTTGCTAAAGGCAGCTGTGGAGTATACCTTGTGTGTCTACCTCTAGAAGCCACAACTAAAACAATGGAGTCACCAGTGGATTCCCCAGCAGAGTCACCAGGTGCACAATTGCAATCTCTGATGTACTAAGTTCTGATGCACCTTAAGAACCAGTAATCTTTGTCGTTCAATCCCAGGGAAAATATTCAATTTCGTCCCCAACAACGACGCCAGAAATGTTATCACCGAAAGTCACCTCCATATTGCGACAGAGGTAATCCCAGTACCCATCATTTTATATGTCACAATGAATAAATTAAATGGTGTTCTAATGGGCGCAGTCTCAAGATAATATCGCCTTAACTCAGAAAATTGGGTTGGTATGTATAAGTAGATGAGGTCTTGATCTAACTTTAGTCAGTAAGTTGTAGTAAAGGTGAGTAGGGGGAAGAACTTGAGGAGAGTGAAGAGGTCTTCTATGGACATCCATTCTTCCAATAGCCTAAGGAGGAAAAAATCAGAAGGCAAGATCCTCTTGGTTCAGAGTTTCAGGGGATTGAATGAAATTATCACTGAACTGAAATCAAACATACCAAAATCCAATGAAAATAACCCGAATAGATCATCCATGCCCGAGTCATTCAACGTTGGAGGTAAAATACAACACACAACTGATTAAAATTGGTCGCGATGTCACTCTGATCAAACCTACATCATAAGAACACAACTACCCTCGACTGGATCCTCAATTCTCGAGTTTTTTAACACAGATGTTTACAGATATATGAAAAGAAGTTGACTTACATTAAACAAGAAATCTCAAATACAGATACATAACCAGAAGAACCAGAGCTTCATTAAAACTTTACAATACGAGAGCCTAACTCAACCATCGACCCTAACAAAATATCAAAACTGAGTATTTATACTCAAAGAAACTTGCTCCCTTCATAAAAGTGCTCTAGTCATTGCATTCAAGGCTTGGCATCTGCATATGCTTCCTTCATACTGCACTTGCATTCTTTTGTTAGACGCAATATCAGATCGGTATGGGCTTCACAAGAAAATCCATTGACAGGGGAACTTTCGGCTAACAGTCTGCTCTCCACAAACAAATATTCCATGCTTTCCATTTATGGGGTGAATCGAGGATTCAACCACCTTACCCATTTTCATTAACTACTTTCATTGGGATCAGGACGAGGCCTCACACCCATGAATGTTCCATGCGGGCTCACAACTCCTTCGAGTTAATTATGGCACCTCGAGGTCACACAAATCCTTCTCCGTGACCAAATTAGACACTTTGTTATTTCACACAACTCCTTTCATCACCCCACATGACCTCAGGCCATGAACTCATGCTTATCCATATGAAATCGTGAGACTTCGCATTTCAATATTTTTCACTCCCCTTGATTTCAAATATCATGATGCTTGAAATCGCGAAACGACCGATCTGGATCAACGGTCGGATTTTCCTTGAATATGGTGGCCATGATCATTTCCTTGAACAAATTCAGTCACCTGTCACTCAATTAGGCACTTACATTTCTTTTGGACCCAATTTTCATATGACCCTGGGCTGTGATCGTGGGCCTAATTCACAGGCACTTCAGGATTTCATGTTTTGGGAGTTCGCACTGTGTTCCATGCTGAAATCCTCAACTCACAAAATCACAATCACTCATATCGGGTGATGCACATCCCTTTTCATCAGATTATCCATATCATATCAACATTTTGGAACCTCAAACCATCGACACTTCTCTCCTTATCCCTCCCAAAATGACTTTCTCTGTGGTTCGGATCTGGTGCCACGCGTCCTTATGAAGTGGATGGCCTAGATCATTTTGCGACTTCATGTTTCATGAGTCCTCATGACTCTGCTCTTTGTCTTCTCCATTCCATGAGTCAGATAAATGTTGATCCTTCTCCATGCGTCCTTCCCACTACCAACGACTAGGATTGGCCTCGTGATTTCACACCTATATCTGACGCTAAACTTGGTGTAATTGTATGATCCCGATCACGCGATGGTCATTGATCTAATTTGCCTGATGGATCTCCATCGTTGAAAGATGAAGTGTTGCGCTTGGTTCTCACGACTACGGCCTGTGTGGTTTACTTGAATGACTAGCCGAGGGCTCAAGAAGAGAAAGGATCAGTGACATAGGTAAAGAGAGAAGTGATTGACTTTAGGGAAAACATAAAGGCTTGGGGTCGATAATTCTCAGGCAATCCGACAAGGAAAAACAGGTCGATCAAACGGATGAAGGCACACAGAAGAAAAACTACAAGCCAAGAGGAAAAGATTACGATCAGGTCTGCAAAAGGAGGAGAGACACGAAAAATTTGCAGACTTAGGTAGAAACCATAAACTCCTAAGGATCTGATAATTTTATGTGATAAAAACATGGGAGTGACGTTATGGACGTCAGAAGACCGATGGATGGTAACGTCAGTTGAGCGATGATAAGCTATATTTCAAGAACATGGACACCATGGGGAGTGACGTTATGGGTGTTGTAATATCGACGAATGGTCACTTTGATTGAGTGATGGTAAGCTATATATCAACGACGTAGACGCCATGGGAGTGACGTTATGGATGTCATAATTATGACGTATGGTAACATAGTTTGAGGGACGTTAAGATATATATCAATGAAGTGGACTCCATGAGAGTGACATTATGGACGTCGTAATACCGACGACCTGTAGGTGTTTTAAAAAAAATGACAATTTATTTTTCCTTCTTTTATATTTTTAAATTTTGCAACTAGAAAATGTTAATCTTTCCTTTTAGCATATTCATCTATAAAATGTTTAGTATATCCTCTAAGGTATATATATCTACTACCAAAGTGCATATTTAGTACAATGTTTTAAGGTGCGGAACTCAAACTTGATGGTGATATATTTTAAAGCACTTCCATGTTTTGTGGTATGGGGATTGTGGCTAACCAAAAATAAAATGATTTTCGAAGACAAGTCCTTGGAAATTTCTATTGTGTTGCAAAAAATTCAAATCCTATTTAAAGAATGTAGCAAAATCACAAAGATACCATCTCACATAGTTATTAAGGAGCCTACAATTAATCAATATTATGCATAGGGTTTATTCGATGGGGCTTGTCAAAGAACCTCGGGTTCATGTTAAGCAGGTGCCATATTATATCTCAACCAACACCACTACTTCTTACTAAAATATGGAGTGGGAATATAAAAAAATAACAAATATGAATCTTGTGCCTATGGATTCTTCTCGGGTTTTCATTATCAAAAGGTATAACAAAGCTTCAAATACACGGTGAAAATAAATTGCTTCCAGATTGGTGTAATAATCAATGCAAAATCTCAAATCTGGTTCTTGGTCCTTTACTTGAAAGAATTGTAGAATCTAGGTTTCATTTCCAACATATTTCTTTTAACCATGTGTATAGATAATTAATTATCAATGTGGAAGCATTATCAAAGGAAGCTATAGTGTTGGAGGAAGGTTCCTTAGTCATACATGAACACTCCAAAAAATCTTTATTTTCAGTAGTACATCGGTTTGTACTCTGAATTTTGTGTATGTATGGTTAAGTTAATGATTAGCTTGTAAATACATGTTTCCTTCGAGGTTTCTATTTTGATTCATTTTGAGTCTGAAGACTATAATGACCAAACATGAACTAATAAAAAATAAGGGATCAAAACATAACAACAAGGCTTAGTAATATATATTTTGATTTCTTGATGAAATAGCAAATATAAGTTTTTTTTCTTGGTAAAAATATAATATATATATATATATATATATATATATATATATATATACTTCTAGAAAAATACTTAAACTATATATAGGCTTCATTATCCAAACTCTTGAAAAAAAACTTCATTTGGACATCTTCATGTTTGAAATCAAAATTTTCAATGAAAATTGAAAATTTCTTTAGATGTGTTTCAACAATAATAGTGTTATTTCCTTAAAAAATAGGTAGATATGTATGAGACTTATCAACAAGTTCTTGGGGATACCCTTCTATGGTAGTGAAACTCAATGATGCAAAATTTATTGGAACAAATAGTGATGAAACTAGGTGTGATTGACTCAGAACAACAATCAGAAAAATAATTCTTAGAGAAGTAATTATTAAAGGCTCACTCGGAGAACTAGGAGATTTTGGAGAATTAGGACAAGCTTAAACAAAAGGAAAAGTAGCAAGAAATTTCTTACAAGAAACTATAAATATAACCTAGTAGATAACCTCCTCAAGTTTATCCAAAGTTAGAGTAATGGCTTCATTAGTGTCCAATATCATAGTTTTCCTTACACGACCCATAGCTACAAAAATGGAGTCTCCATGTGAGAAATAAAAACAAATCACATAAACCAATGCTCATCTTAGTAAATTTAGTTGTTCTACATATTATAAAGCCTAGCTAATCTCTCTACCAACAAGGCCAAAATGTTATCACCCATAAGTTTCCATATTTCAAAGATAGATCATGGAGTCCAAATAACTATAGGAAATAAGCCATCACCACCCTGCTTACTTCCTCTCACTTCAAAGTTAGTGCATGTTAACCACAAGGTCGTCTCCCTAAGTGATCCGAGGGATCAATTGCAAATCAACTAACTATTAGTAGTACCTTAAATAAAATAAAAAATAAAGTGCTTTTCTACGTAAAAGTTTACAATTCGATAAAGCAGACAACAAGAAGAAATCCACCAAAATGCTATAAAAATGCAAAAAAAGATGAAAATATTTACTAAGGAAAAATAGGATTGCAAAGCAATGAAAATTTATGCTAAAATAATTTTTGTGCAAAAAACAAACAAATGTAGCAAGTATTAATCATTCTTTTAATGGTTGGAAATAGTAATGCAATGTTGTTTTTGTATTTTTTTATATTTGTTATGCATGAAAATTGAGGAGGAGGTATAAATCTTGTATCTTTCTACAATAAGTTACAAAAAATAGGAAACTTAAGCTACTTTGTTTTTTGACAGAAAAGATACGGACAATAAATAAAATTAACTAATATGTATGCTCAACATTATGCCTAAGGATGCATGAAAATCAAGTAGAACTAAAGGAGTGTCTTTTTAATGAATAAATAACCTTATAAATCAACCAACGCCTTATATGGAGCTAAATATGAATGAAAAAAATGAGTAGGGTAAACAAAATTATTTAATTCCTACTACCGAGTTTCCTATTAAGCATGCAACAAAAGAGAGAGTATATAAAATAAAGAAATTCTTACACAACAAACACATGTACTAGTCACCAAGAAAGTAGTTTATAGATCTTTATGACCCTAGGTTGTAGAAGAAAAAAGTCCTTGAATGGTAGGAACACACTAAACACTCTCCAAGATCTCAGGGAAGTCAATATTCTTCAACATGTCCACATCGCATGGGATAGAAGAAACCATGATCATGAATGTAAAGAAGTTCAACCAACACCTGTACTCTATGCTAGCTCTCAATCACACACTCTCTAGAAGAAAATATGAAACAATGAGAAAAATACAAAGCATTGATATACCCCCTTCACTATGTGCAATGCTTTATAACAATGAGAGAAGTGTAAGAATAGAGAAACATAAAAATAAAGTGGCATTCCTCCCAAACTTCTCCAAGGGAATATCTATATGAAGTGTTCCATCTCTGAGAGAAAAAATAACTCATGCATATAACAAATAAAACTCCATGAAATCATCCTCACTCGAGAATAGATATCTTCATGCAAGGACCAAAACAACACACTGATAACAACCTCCTATAAAGTACACCCCTTCCCCAAGATAGCTTTTCTCTTTGAATTAAATATTCCTCCATCAAAATATGTCCAAATTGAATTTTCCATCAAAAAAAATTTGCATGAATACTAAAAACACTCAAGATAAAAGAGTGAAATCCTAAGAGAGGAAACTTCCAAGAATAAGACCTACATGCTTAGCATAGGTGTAAGATATTTGCAACACTTATTTTTGCCTTAATTGAAATGGCAGCTAGGTACTATAAGTAGAAATATGTAGGGTGTCATAAATATGGGGAAAACCTCCTTCAAGTAAGGAGCACCCTCTCTACACTAGAAATGGAAAGTGTTAGGATCATTCACATAAATGGGAAGGCTCCTCTAGGAAATAACATCAATCCTAAATAGAAAATTCCATCAAAGTCAACCATAAGTAAAATTAACAAGGTTTAATCAAGTAGGGTGAGTTGGTATAGGCTAAGAATAGAAATAATAATGGTCACAAGCAGGTGTGAGGAGGATTCCTAGAGTAGTGTGCCCTTGGTCAAAGTCATAGGAAAATATAGCAAGTAAACCTTTTATGGGACCCCACCAAGCACCCTCTAGAAGCTACAAAAATGGATTTGGACCCTGAATATTTAAACACCTTGGAATGGATTAAAATTTCACACTATTTTTGCATGCCATACTGGGTATCCAACAAAACAAACACCTTGCTAAAACATCCTACTAAAAATAAACCAAAGTTTCATGGTCTTGGATTGAGCTGAAATTATTGTTGGATCATGTTGTCATTGATGCCAATGGTTTGATTGATTGATGTCAAGTGATTGATTGATGTCATTGATTGATTTCAAGTGATTGATTAATGATTGATGTCAAATGTAATATGTATTTTCCTTTATGAGAATGGATACATGTCAAGTATATGATGCATATGATGCCATGCATAGATGGATATGGATCAATGAGTTGTCATTGATACATGATGCAAAGATGAAGATGGATCGATGTGATTTCTTTGATATATGAAACATAGTTAGATTGATCATTATAGTCTTATCATGGATGATAAGGATCACAAATGGATGAACTCCAAAGTGGTCCCCTTATGGTGAAATCCCTCACGGGAAGACGCTTTACAGTTGAGTTATCCTAAAATAATGGTTGGAGAACCCATGTTTGATTGTGGAATAATGAGATGAATATCAATGAATTTGTTGGTGAAACTATCCTAGATGGATAGTGTGTGTCATGCCATTTCCGGTGGTATGTGGAATGTCACATAACTCCTCATGGTTTGAGAGTTATGGCCTTACAGAGTTGGAGGAACCTCATATGGTGGCTTGAAGCACCAAAAGGTCAAAGAAGTCAAAGAGCTTGCAAAGAAGAAATTATTATTTAAATGATAAAGTAAAGTGACAAAGTCAAGAAGAATTATTTAAATAATAAAGTGAAGTGACAAAATCAAAGAATATTATTTAAATGATAAAGTGAGGTGACAAAGTCAAGGAGGAATATTTAAATGATAAAGTAATGGAGAACCTTCTATTTATGGAAAGTGGTTAACCCTAAAATGAGGAAAATAGGTTAAGTGACCTAGAAGTCGGTTAAGTGACCTAGAAGATGAAAAGTATAAATAAGAGGCAAGGGTCGCTTGTGAAATGTACATTTTTGGGAGTATCTCTTGCGTATCTTTGGTGAGCATATTGAGTGTAGATCTTGTGTATCTCTTGAGCATGAATTGAAGATATTTTTTGAGAGAGATAGTGTGAGGAGGATCTCATGGACACATCAAAGTTTCGACAATGTCTGAGATCATGACGAAAAAAGTTTCAGAAGTTCAAAAACCCTAGTTTCTGAGGTCTATGCGGGCTGCAGTGAGTCAGGGCGCATACATACACGGGATATATGAAGATAGGGTGCATACAGTTGATGAAGTCATGGAGATTGGTGCTTGAGCTGATGACAGGCTCCTAAAGACTGAAGCATGTTCCAGATCTGCATTCTATGGGTTCAGATCTGTCACTGAGACTCTGGTATGGATATATTATTGTCTTGATGGATACTCTTGATTTTTGTGTAATGAATGCTTAAGGCATTCTTGGTATGGATATTATGATTTGGTTTTTGTTGGATGATGGAGTGAGAATAACTCTTACGATTCATTGTTGATATGATTGATATAGTATGTTGATTCTTATACATGATTCAGTAGCATTCATATTGTATGGTTGAGGGGCATGAGTAAGTTTTTGGAGAGCTTGGATGTGTTGTGACTGGTTGTGGGTCAGTATGGACAATGGAATATAGAAGATAATGTGATTGGAGGTTTGGAGAGGATCTGAGTATGTGATGAACAATATAAACCCTAATAGCTCAGAAGGTATACACAGGCTGTAGTATAGACTGGCCACATACACACGCGGGTTATACTACTGGTAGGGTGCGTACATACACATGTTGCACTATCGACAGGTCGCGTACCTATGATAGATTGATATCTATGGAGGATTGTTGCTTCATATCATTTGGTGCAAAGGATGTAAGCTGAGTCTTGCATATAGAGATGGTGCTCTTGTAGAGTTGTACTCTATTCAGTTATTGCTGAAAAACCCCAAGGATTGTAGTTTGTAATAAAAAGAAAATTGTGCATACATCTTGTGTTCTTTGTGTTATGTTAGCACTGCCACCTTTCTTTCCTTTTAGATTATATTTTGAGTCACATAGTGATCCATGCGCCCAAACATGTGAAGTCAGGAACGTAATACCATGATGTTGAAGTTGGCAAATGGTCGATTGGCCCTTGGAAATTGGAAAGGGTGTGAGAGTCAGAAACTGTATACATGGTACGATATTGTCTTTTCCCAAGGGTCGAATCATGTTAAGAAACCAGCTTCTACATACCCCTGTCGAGTCAAATGGTTAAATAAAGGTCACATCGGTAAGTGCTACAATTATTATCAGTCCATCATGAAGGCCGAAGGAATGAAGAATTGCAGCGTTCGTATTATGCCTGCACAGAAAATCGTATCACCTGCATTCCACACATGGGGATTTTCCATGAAAAACCTGAGGGTAGACTTGAAACTTCTTATCACCATAAATTTATTGATGTCCAGGAGGTTCTCCTCTCTTGGCCGATTTTCTATAAATACCATATGCTCGGTGTGTCTCTCCATTCGTAGAACCTAACCTAACTTGTTTTTCACAGTTTCCTTTTGCCAATCCAAATTGGTTCATAGCTACTCCTCGATACATTTGTTCAAAACATTGCGCATAGACTATACCTTGGTCATGCCATGGTTATTTCTCATAGTACAGGAAAGGGTGCGCGGAGCGACAAAGCTACGAGGGATGAACCTCAGAGAGATTAGAATTCTTTCATGCCTACGACAAACATTGCCATAAACATAGAAGAATCCATCTTTTCAATTACAGAACAGACCAGTTTAAGACATGAAACGATCGAGACAGAGAAATTCATACAGAAGCGAGAGAAGACGTGATCTTCCTCCTCCAAATAGCAGCAACCTTGGAGGATAGGCAGGCTGAGAAAGAATGAGGAGATCACAAAGGCTCGAATTCTAGAAGGACCACACGTTGGACTGGCAGCCGAAGGACTGCTCAGGCACATCACTCAGCAAGAGTTTGTCGAGGAATCAATCCAGAAATGTAGGATCAAAACAAGGAAGGCGAAATCCATGGGGAAAAATGAGGAAACGTCATCTTAGCAGCTGAAGCAAGCAAAGCTGGCTATTGTTGAGCTTTATCAAGAGAACGGGGAATTAAAATGATAGCTAGAGACAAAGACCATAGAGCCATCAGTTGCATAGAGTCACAAAGGGAATGTGACTTGGCTGAAAAGGAAGCTTAAGGAGGCTCATAATGTTATTTTCCAGCTGCCAGAAGTGAAAATTCTAGAAGAAGAAAGGCACATGGAGTATCTCAAAGAAGGCGGGGTGGCTGAACAAGAAGTCTACAAGGATCTTGCCATCACACAAGAAGAGAAATATTAATGGGTGACGTTGTCCTTCACGACAGTTTTTTGAGTGATATGCGTCCTCTGAAAACATCTCATCATTTTGATAATGGTCACGGGAATCGAACAATCATTTGTTGTTGGAATTGTTGGACAACTGAGAGGGGGGGGTGAATCAATTGTTACCGTGCTTAAACAATCATGCTTATTTTAAACTCTTTACAAAGAACTCAATGACAATCACAATACTTCAGGGGAATAAATAATATCACATTCAACATCAATCACACATATGAGATACACAGAGACAGATATTTCCTGAGGAAACCCATAAAGGGTAAAAACCTCTTCTTATTTATATGATAAGTAATATTTACAATCTTTACATTATCATACATATGAGCACCAACTCATAATGAGGCTGCAACCTCTATTTTGCAAGTTGCTACTTGTTGAGAGCACCAACTCTCTGGTTTCTCTAGCACCAACTAGAAGGAAGCACCAACTCCCTGGTTTCTATAGCATCAACTAGAAGGAAGCACCAACTCCCCAAGTGTTCCAACACCAACTCGATGGAAGCACTAGCTTCCAATCATACAGGAACCAACCTGTAAATCAGAGAACAACAGTTCTCCCTTGCACCACCCTGCCACCCTGGTTTCTCTGGCTACAACCAGATGGAAGCTATAGCTCCATGTGTTCAAGAACCCACTTGAACCTATGAGGAAAACAATCCTCCCTAGCACCTCCCTACCACCCTGAACTATAAATCTTTGTTCCTAAGGTTTATTATAGTGATATAAAGTTCTTCTAGGGCTTACCATTCTCATCATTGTTCTGCTACACTATGCTAATCTATCTGCATCAGAGTCTTCTGTAGACTCCTTTACGCTTTATGTGCTTCTCTATTTATGCACTATGTGCTATGTTCATTAAATGCACCATTCCTCTATTGTGCATTTCTTCTATTATGCTCTGCATCCTTCTTCACTTGTCAATCCCCCTCAATAGCAACAACTCACATCTCTTCTTTGTTCTGCATTCTTATAGTCTCTGTGCTCCTTGTGCATACAATCTTCGCCATGCCTCACCATGCTCACACACCTCCAATCTCCTCTACATCGGAGATTTTTCTCCACTTCACTCTTCCACAATTATCCAATATCCTATGTGCCATGTTGTCTCACTTTGTTTTGCAACTCCTACTCATAGTGAGTGCTCTGCCTAATCATCATGGTAACTCTTCAACTTCTTTGGCAGTTTTTACCACACATCCATCATCACTGGGTGTTATTCTGAGATTCCTTAGCTTCTCTGGCAATTGAGACTCTTCGTATTCTCTGTCATAGACTAGCTCATCCTCTTCCAGAAACCATTAGTTGTTTCTAGCAGTTACACTGTGAAGTGCAACAGTAGCCCTTAGATATTATCCAAATTCATCTGCACTGTTGGATTGACTTCATATAATCTTGTGTTCATTTTTCCATTTCACACTTCGGCATTTCAGGATCCCCATGGTGATCATTTCATTACACTACATGTCTCGATCCCCGAAACTCTGAAATGGAGCTTGTCTGCATTAGCTTCTTCCTCCATCTTCTGTAGATGTGACCAATGGATGTGACCACAGCCTACACCAAAAACATATTTTTCACTTTTGCATTTGGGAGATTCTATGATGATTTGTCTCGACTCTCCATGTCATGAGCTCTGAAATAGATCTTGGCTTCTATAACTTTTCTCTCCAGCTCTCGATCATGTGACTACGAGAGGTGACCAAGCACTTATTCATAAGGCGCTTTCGCGATTTCGCATTTCGGCACTTCGGCGTTCTTGTGGTGATGAGTTCTTGATGCTCCATGTCTTCGTATCCGAAGCTCCGAAATGGAGCTTGGTTGCACTATCTCCGATAATTTTGGCATTTCGTATTTCAGACTTTTTTGATTTCACATGTCGCGAATTCCTGTTGTGAGGCATCTCGACTCTCCAAGTTGTGGTCCCCAAAACTCCGAAATGGTGCTTGCTGCTTCAATTTTTTCTCTACATCTCTTCGAATATGTGACCACCATCGGTGACCACTCTCCAATCACATAGGCACTTCGATCTCCAAATCAATGGTCCTCGATCCGTGGTGATTGGACGACTATCCTCTACCCCGGGACTTCAGCCTTCAGGACTTTGGGGGAGTGATGGAGTTAAAACTCCCGAAAAAAAAACTCCTGGAGTGAGGTCAGTCTTGCGTCACTCGATGATGTATCGTGACCTAATTGTCGGTCACATGTCACTCATATTATAATTTCCAGTGGCCTGAAATGCCAAATCAACTTGACACGTTTCGTTGTTTGATCGTGCCATGTGTCATAGTTTTCCACCTATCCTTTCTAATGTGGTATGACATATTCACCTCCTGGAGTTGTTGGCCCGGATCAATTCGCAATTTTTCATATTGTAATTTCGGCATTCTTGATGTGCATGTTCTTGACACTTCAAAGTCCCGGTCTGCGAAACTCTGAAATGGAGTCAGATCAACTTTTCGACTTTTCGCACTTCGCAACTTCAGGACTCCTATGATGAGGATTTTTGACACTTGACTCCTCCATCTCCTGGTATCCAAAACTCTGAAATGGATTCGGATCAATGGTCAATATCAAACCTCGATCTGATGGCTAATATTATTTTGTGATTTCACATATCGCGATTTCGGGACTCCTGCTGTGAGAGTCCTTGACATCTCCGACTCCTGGTATCTGAAATTTTGATAGCCAAAACATCGAAATGGAGTCAAACCAACAACACATTGGCATTTCTCATTTCACCGCTTCGGGATTCATGTTGTGAGGGTCCTTGATATCTTCAACTCCCGGTATCCAAAATCCCGGTAGTTGAAACTCCGAAATGGAGTCGGACCACCGCTGCGATCTTGCCTTTCAATTGCTCCTATTCTTCCTTGCCTTCCTGTCTACTGATCTTCCTTCCTTTCCTACATGCCTTATTTTTTGTTGTTCTTTCCATCAATGACAAGCACGCTCTTCTTGTAAATGCGCCAACACGCATCTCTCAGCAAATAGGTGTGTAATGGGAGGCAAAACCAACATTGCAGACAACAGGTATTGGGCAGACACCTGTTTGTAAGGATAACCGATCGAGGGACATAGTGACACATTTTTCCCTACGACGGATCCTAACTGATGATACGATCTCATGAAAAAACCTAAAGATGGTTACTAGTATACATGCATGATTATTGCTTATTTTTATATGGTGCCATGCGAAGAGTTTTTGGCGCATGTGGCGGGGTTTTTTCTAGTCTAGAGTTAGCAGTTAGAATAGAGGGCAGCCCAAGCGACACCCTCATTTATATATTTCATATTTTCGATGTAACCATGATTGGTTGGCAAATTTGAGAAACAAATGCTATTGTATGTAGTCTAAGTTTTGACCGAAATTTAATGCAAAGGTCCTGTGTTTTGATGTAAATATTATAATTGTGATTGTTGGATGTATTGTGTTTCTTTCTTTGCATATGTTTTTCTTGTTACCTTTAATTCCATATCTCTTATCGTCTATTTTGGAATGAATTTTTGAACCTGCAGATTCGTTGTACTGTGCCCCTTGTTCACGCCACTTAGACAAAGCGTTTTCCTCTCGAAATAACTCTGAATTCGTCCATAGCGACGCTCTTGATTTTTCTTCCTCTGTTTTTCTCCCACCACACTTCACGGTCAACACTGAAGGATGTCGCTCACCTAGCCTTTTCCCCTCAAATCCAGTCACCGAGTCATTTGTTTTGTCTCTTCCTCAGACCGACCCCATAGCCCGAGTTTTACTTTTCTGCACCAATATAACTAGAAGTATTTTATCATCAGTTTTAAATCTAGCCATCATTCGCAAAGCCATATCCTACGTGCAGACCGCTCCATTTCTGAGAGAGCCCTCTCTAGATCTGAAATTCTAGTTTCGGGTCTCAAAGTTGGTTGAAAAAGTTACCTTCATCATCTTTTTATCATCCAAATAGACTTACAGAGTGCTAAAATTATGGAACCTTTGTCAGGGATGAAGTTGAAAAAAATTCCCCGGGAGAACGACAAACATTACAGTTTGACCCCTAAGGGTAACAGAGGGAAAACCACCCATACTAGTTGAAACCTTTACCCTAGAGACTAGAGTTCAAACAAAGTAGTAGCCCCCAAGTAGCACTACTTAAGAAACCTGGATCCAAAGACTTTTTACACCAGAGAGAATCCTGACCGAAACCCCTCTGAGCCCGTATACAACCCAGAGAATATTATGTGCAAGGCTAGAGAGCAGGCATCGGACCCTTTGTATTTCCTGGATAGAAGCCTGTCCTTGCCTAAAGACGGTGCACATATCATTGATGACCTAGATTTTGACGCCATTTTCGAGAAAACTCTGTTTAGGTCTAAGTCGGAGATTAGTTTGGACAAGACTGTTTTCGACCCAAAAAACTTTCAAGCCCTAGTGATGAATAATACCTCCCAAAATCTGAATCGCCCTAGGGATATGGCTGCTAGATTCACCCCCCTCATCTTGCTGGCCTATTTACATGACTTACCTCATATTTATAGACAAAAAATTAGACTCGATGATGTTGAGGGAAATGTTTCTGCTGAGAAACACCTGGACTGGTTTAAAATTTTTGTCGACTTGGAGGCGGTAGACTACGCAGATGCAAAGATGAGGATTTTTGCGCAAAGCCTTTCGGAAGACTTAAGAAAGTGGTTCAAGACCCTCCCACCCACTAGCATTCAGGACTTCATGACATTCGAAAGATATTTCCTAAATAAATGGGGGGACAATAAGAACCCTTTGTAGTTGTTAACGCAATACAATAACATGAAGAAAGCATCGGAGGAAACGGTGCAAGAGTTCTCGACTGGTTTTTTGAAAGTTTACAACTCCATACCTGCCAAAGTAAAATCCCCTCCTAGTGTTGTGTATATATGGTATGTAGATTCGTTCGACAGTGAACATGATGGCATCAGGAAAAATCAAACCGAAGTTCAATCGGGGCGACAAAAGACCTCATGGAGATGCGTAGTCGTCGACATCACGGTCCTCAGATGACATATTCGATATGATTATGAAGACCATGAAAACATTTATGGAATGAATGTTCATGAGAAACAATCCTGCTATGCGACAACAAAATGACCCACAACCTAGAAATCAAAATCTTTGGAGGGGTCAGATTCCTCAAATCAAGCAGTGGGACCCAGGAAACTAGCAGAAGAGGCCCCCTTTCCAGAACAACTATGCATATGGGGATTTTGACCAGTCTTTCGATGACCAGATGCATTATTTTGATGATAAAAACCCACACATTTTCTTGACAAAAAGCAAACACGATCAATATATGAGCCAAAACGAAGACTTCACATTGGAAACCGATGATGGCATGATACTCGAAACAGATGATGCACCATATTGGGAGACGGAGGAATTTAAGAAAGGTCATAAGAGTGCTATCATGCAATTTCAGAAGAAATATAACTTTTGAAGTAAAGATGCACCTACCGAGCTGAAACAAACAGACTTCGCGAAGGGGCCTACGATGGATGCACCCTTCACAAGCCGATTCAGACTGGACAACGTAGCCAAGGATGCAACTGAGAAGTCGAAGTCGAAGCAGGAAATCCCCAAGACATCTCTAGAGATAGGCCGGGAGATGAGCGGAAAAGAGGTAGAGAAGGCCTGCCCCCCTTTCAATTTTGAACACGAAATGGAAAAAATGAAAAACTTCGTCCCATTCAATGATCTGATTAGAAAGGGTGAATATCAAGATCAAATCATAAATATGATGAAAATGGGAGGGGCACCCGATACTCTGAATGTTCGAGATGACCACCCCGACATTTTGTTTGTTCCGCGCATCAAAGAGACAAGCGATTAGGAATATGTTCCCCCTTTTTATGTCATTCTAAAGATCCATGATCTGAACTTGCATAATTCCATGCTTGATTCTGGCGCATCACATAATCTCATGCCAAAGGTGGTCATGGATGAGCTGGGTCTAGAGGTCACCAAACCATACAAGGACATTTTCTCCTTCGATTCGAGGAAAGCCAAATGTTTGGGCCTAATCAAATACATGGTCGTGTCATTGGCCCAAATCCCCGCCAAGAACATAGTCATGGACATAGTCATCGTAGACATACCTGCAAAGTTAGACATGATTCTCTCGCTATCGTGGGTCGCAAAGCTGAAAAGCATGTTGCAGATTGATATGAACTTACACCACTATTATTGTGTTTGGCCATGACAGAAGACTGTATAGGGAATTTCTATTGAAATACATGGTGACTAGCAAAACACAGCCCCACAACCATCCTATATACGTCGTCGACACTGAAGTGGGTTCATCTATTTTCTACAATGATATTATCTTCGGAGAAGAAGGATCGACAACCACCACGACAGAAATCATAGAGTGCGTAGACCCAGAAGTCTACATAGAATACGGTGTGTGGAACATGATTTTTGATGGTGCAGTCAGCCGAGAAGGAGATGGGGCTAGCATATGGGTAATCCCCTAAAGAAAAGCATGAAGTTGCATTCATACAAGCTCACATTTGAATGCACTAACAATGTGGCTGAGTATGAAGTGCTAATTTTTGGCCTACAAGTTTTGAAAGAACTAGGCGTGCAGAGGATAGAAGTGCACAGATATTCTGAGCTGATCATAAATCAGGTGAAGGGCGTGTATCATACCAAGCACCCTAGACTGCACACTTACAGAAATCTAGCTCTAGATCTCCTCAGAGGATTTTCAGAGTATGACTTGACCGCTATCCCCAAAAAACAAAATCAGATTGCCGATGTGTTGTCCACCTCAGCCTTAGTTTTCAAGATCCCCTCTCTTCTAGACAAAATATATGAAATCAAGGTCAAGGACAGGCTGACAATACCCGATAACATCAAACACTGGCAGGTTTTTGAGGATGATAAACAGGTGGAAAGTTTCCTCCTAATGAGAAATGTGTTTGCTAACACAAAATTTAATGGGGAATACTACGACGATGAAGATGTGTGCGCAGACTCGCGCAGTGACGATGGCCCTTTCCAAAACCAGATCGCAGGAAGGGATATAATTCAACTGAAAAATAATATCATTCTGAAGGGGTTAGTGCCGCTAGAAAAGTTGTTTGAAAAGAATGATGTGGCTAAGAACCCCAAGATCACTGCAAGTGCAGAAGACGTGGAAGACTGCAACATGGGACCGAGCAAATCCAAATATGGTAAATTTATCAAAAACACTCATTCTAGAGGTCAAGCAAGATTACATAAAGCTCATGAAATATTTCTTGGATGTTTTTGCATGGAGCTACGATGATCTGAAAGTGTATGACACAAAGGTAATCCAACATGTTATCCCTCTCAAGGAAGAGTAGAATCCTTTCAAACAAAAGTTGAGACAGATAAACCCCCTGTTACTTCCGTTGATCGAGAAAAAGGTAAAAAATATTTTTGATGCCAAAATCATTGTTTCCTTGAGATTCTCAAAGTGGGTAGCTAACTTAGTACCTGTGATAAAGAAAAGCGGTAAAATTAGATTGTGCGTAGACTTCCAAAATTTGAATAAGGTGTCTCTCAAATACCACTACCCCCTTCCCAAAATGGACTACATCTTTCAAAAGGTGCTGGGATCTCAGAAGATGTCCATGATGGACGGCTTCTTAGGACATAACCAAATCATGGTCCACCCAGACGACAGAGAGAAGATGGATTTCACCACTCTGTGGGGAACATTCATGTATGCTAAGATGTCGTTCGACCTGATGAATGTTGGTGCCACTTTTTAGAGGGAAATGGACATCTCGTTTTCTTATAATAAGGACAAATTCATTTTTATTTATCTTGATGACATCACAATGTACTCTACCTCTGATAAACAACACCTCAAGCACCTGAAGAGGGTTTTTCAAAAGTGCAGAAAGTTTGGCATATCACTGAATCCAAGGGAATCTCATTTCGTGCTGGAGGAAGGAAAGATTTTGGGGCACATAATTTCCAAAGAAGGAATTAAAATAGACCCTAAGCGGGTTGAATGGATTTTGAAGATCGACACCCCACGCAGTAAAAAGGAGGTACAATCTTTCCTAGGTAAGGTAAATTGTTTGAGAAGGTTTATCCCAAACCTAGTGGAAACCGTAAAACATATAACTTGTATGCTCAGGAAAGGAAATGAGATTAAGTGGAATCCAAAGGCCAATAAGTCCTTTGAAGACATCAAAGTGGCCCTGACTAAATCCCCTGTGCTAGCCAGCCTGAACTTTATGAAGGATTTTCTCCTTTTTTTATTTTTTTCATAAAACACTATTGCAAGAGTACTTTTGCAAAAGGATGAGCAGGATTTTGAGAAACCCATAGCCTACTTTAGACAAGCACTGCGCAATTCCCCCCTAAATTATAACATTATGAAAAATAAGGCGTACTCTTTAGTGAAGGATCTAAAGGAATTAAGGACATACATATTGCACTCCCACGTCATCGCTTGTGTGCCTAGCAGTTTGGCAAAGGACATCCTTACCTAGCCCGACCCGGAAGGAAGGAGAGGAAAGTGGATAGCCGCCATGTTAGAATACTACCTTGAGATCAAGACGACAAAGCAAGTCAAGGACTAGGGTCTCACAAATTTAATGGTGCAGTTGGACTACGACACTGTAGGTATGAATTTCATTGTCGTTCTGTCGGAGTTTCCTCAAGAAGAAAAAGTTGCGCAGGTACCTCAGTTTTTTGTTGATTTTACATGGTATGCAGACATCATATATCTTTTAGAAAATCTCTAGGACCCTCCAGGCGTAAGAATACTAAAGTGAGATTCCCCAAGAGTAAGGTGGTTAAGTTCTGCGTTTTGGATAATTCGCTATATTAGAAAGATCTCAGAGGAATATTGTTAAGTTGTTTGTTGGAACACGAGGTGAAGCGGGCCATACAGGAGTTTCACAAAGGAGACCGCGGAGGGCACCATTATTGGAAGACCACCATGCACAAGATCCTGAGGGCAGGTTATTACTAGCATAAAATTTTCGTTGATGTATATAAAGAGGTCTCCAGTTGCCACGAATGCCAAATTTTCGATGGGAGAAGAAAGATACAGCCTCTGTCATTAAAGCCAATATTAGTCGAGGCGCCTTTCATGCAGTGGGCTATGGATTTCATAGGTGAGATAAACCCTCCATCCTTCGTGTAGCATAAATGGATCCTCACGGCCATCGATTATTTTACGAAGTGGATTGAGGCGGTCCCCACAAAGAAATCCACCGACGCGGTCATCATACAGTTCCTGGAGACAAACATTTTTTCAAGGTTCTAATGTCCTATTAATATCATAAGAGACAATGTGGATGCATTCAAGTCTAAAAGGATGGATAAGTTCTGTCAAGACTATAACATAACCTTGGGGAATTCCACATCATATTATCCATAGGGAAACGGGCTAGCAGAATCCTCGAATAAGAGCCTAACCAGAATCATCAAAAGGATCTTGCAAGACAATAAGAGATCTTCGCATAAGAATATTATCTACATGCTATGGTCAGATCATATTACCACCAAAAATTCCATATCAATGTCACCTTTTCAGATCATTGACAGCGCAGATGCGATTTTCCCTACCACGTTGGGACCACCCGTCAGGAAGTTGTTGCAAGAGCAGGAGGCTGAGCCAGATGAAGCACAGAGAAGGATAAACTAGTTGATCCACACCCAATAGGTAAGGGAAAATGCATATAATCTATCTCAACTCCATCAGGAGAGAATAAAGAAAGCTTTTGACAAACACTCCAAACAGGAAGATCTACAGGAGGGAGATATGGTGTTGATATGGGACGCAAGAAATGAAGATAAATGGAAACATAGAAAGTTCAATCACCTTTGGACAAGACCATACAGAGTTGGTGCGTACTACAGAGAAAATTATTATTTCTTGAAAGGGCCAGATGGAGAGTTTCTTGGTTAGGGGCCTGTAAACGACAGGTTCCTCAAACACTACCTAATGTAATAAATTCTATTTGAGTCACATGTCATTGTAAATAGTCGCTAATTTTGAGTCGGGTCAGTAGGTCAACAGAAAATTGAAGCCAGAAGTGAAGGCCCTAAGTTTATGCTGAAGTCTTAGAAGTCATGTCATTGAGTCTAGTTGTTTTCTTTTTCTTCCGTTGTTTTTGTTACTTAGTATCTAGACGTCAAATAAATCCCAATGGTCAGGCACCTGGTCTACTGTTCTTTGCTACCTCACAGGGAGGATAGCATCCCTGTTGGAGCCAGTTGTTAGAACCGCCACTTTTCTTTCCTTTTAGAGTCGATCTTGAGTCATGTAGTGATGTATGCACCCAAACATGTGAAGTCAGGTACGTAATACCATGATGTTGAAGTCATCAAATGACCGGTTGGCCCTTGGAAATGAGAAAGGGTGTCAGAGTTGGAAACTTTAGACATGGTATGGGCTTGTCTTTTCCCAAAGGTTGAATCTCGTTAAGAAACCAGCTTCTACATACCCTTGTCGAGTCAAATGGTTAAATAAAGGTCGCGTTGGCAATTTCCATAGTTATTATCAGTCCATCATGAAGGCCAAAGGAACGAAGAATTTCAACGTTCGTATTATGCCTGCACATAAAATTGTATCACCTGCATTCCACATGTGGGGATTTTCCATGAACAACCTGAGGGTCGACTTGAAACTTCTCGTCACCATAAATTCATTTATGTCCAACAGGTTCTCCTCTCTTGGTCGATTCGCTATAAATCTCGGATGCTTGGTGTGTCTCTCCAGTCGTAGAACCTAGCCTAAGTTTATTTTCACAATTTCCTTTTGCCAATCCAAATTGGTTCAGAGCTACTCCTCGATACATTCATTCAAAAAACTGCACGCAGATTATACCTTGGTCATGCCATGGAGGTTTCTAAGAGTACAGGAAAGGGTGCACGTAGTGGAAAAACTGTGAGGTCTGAACCTCAAAGAGAATGGAATTCTTTCGTGCCTGCAACAACCATTCCCAGAAACATAGAAGAATTCATCTTTTCACCTACAGAAGAGACCAGTTTAAGATGTGAAATGATCAAGACAGAGAAACTCATACAGAAGGGGGAGATGGCGGGCGCTTCCTCCTCCAAACAGCAGTTGCCTCAGAGGAGAGGAAGGCCGAGAAAGAACAAGGATATCACGAAGGCTCAAATTCCAGAAGGACCATGCGTTGGACTGGAAATCGAAGGACTTCTCACGCACGTCACTCAACAAGAGTTTTCCAGGAAATCAAGTGGAAATGTAGGATCAGAATAAGGAAAGGGAAAGCCATAGGGACAAACAAGGAAATGTCATCTCAGCAGCTGAAGAAATCAAATCTGGCTATTGCCGAGCTTTATCAGCAGAACAGGGAATTAAAATGACAACTAATGACAAAGACCACAGAGGCATCAACTCCATAGAGTCACGGAGGGAACGTGATGTGGCTGAAAAGGTAGCTTAAGGAGGCTTTGAACATTATTGTCCAGTTGTGGGAAGCACAAAGGCTAGTAGAAGAAAGGCACCTGGAGTATCCCGGAGAAGGTGGGGCGGATGAATAAGAACTCTGTGTGGCTCTTTCCATCACACAAGAAGAGAAATATTAACGAGTGGTGTTGTCCTTCACGATAGTTTTTTGAGTGATATGCATCCTCTGAAAACATATCACCATTTTGATAACAGTCATGGGAATCAAACAATTGTTTGTTGTGTGCAGCTCTGAGGAAATAGGCACGTAATGGGAGGCGAAACCAACATTGCAGACAACAGGTTTTGGGAAGACACCTATTCGTAAGGATAGTGGATCGAGGGACACAGTGACACATTTTTCCCTACGTCATATCCTGGCCGACGATCTGATCTCATGGTGAAACCTGAAGACGTTTACTAGTAGACATGCATGATTATTGCCTATTTTTATATAGTGCCATGCGAAGAGTTTCTGGCACATGCGGCGGGGTTTTTTCTAGTCTAGAGTTAGAAGTTAGAATAGAGGGCAGCCCAAGCGGCACCCTCATTTATATATTTCATCTTCTCAATGTAACCAGGGTTGGTTGGCAATTTTGAGAAACAAATGCTATTGTATGTAGTTTGATTTTTGACCGAAATTTATTGCAAAGGTCTTCTGTTTTGATGTAAAGATTCTAGTTGCAATAGTTGGATGTATTGTGTTTCTTTCTCTGCGTATGTTTTTCTTGTTACCTTTAATTCCATATCTCATATCATCTATTTTGGAACAAATTTTAGAACCTGCGGATTAGTTGTATTGCGCCCCTTGTTCGCACCACTTAGACAAAGTGTTTTCCTCTCGAGCTAATTCCAAATTTGTCCACAACGATGCTCTTGATTTTTTTTCCTCTATTTTTCTTCCACCACACCTTACGGTCAACACTAAAGGTTGTCGCTCACCTAGCCTTTTCCTCTCGAATCTAGTCACTGAGTCATTTGTTCCGTCTCTTCCTCAGACTGACCACATTTCTCGATTTTTACTTTTTTGTGCCAATATAACCAGAAGTATTTTATCATCGGTTTTAAATATAACCATCGTTCGCAAATCCATATCCTGTGCAAAGACCGCGCCATTTCTGAGAGAGCCCTCTATAGATCCAAAAGGCTAGTTTCAGGTCTCAAAGTTGGTTGAAAAAGTTACCTTCATCGTATGTTTATCATCCAAATAGATTTACGAAGTGCTAACATGTTCCTTGTGGATATGTTTTATTGATGATATATTGTTGATATATGTTGTTAATATATGTTCACATCTAACTGGCTATAAATGACAACAATGAGTAATGAGTAAATGGTGAATATTAACTAGTGAGTTTTGTGTAAGAGGGAAGTTTTGGTAAAAAGAGCCCCACACTCATTCACCCCCCCCCTCTAAGTTTGGTCAATGTGTCTAACAATTGGTATCAAAGCAGGCCTTCACTACAAGCCTTAACAAGCTTGAAGGAGATCCATAGACACACAAATGGATGATGAAGTTCCAATCCTTGATGAGGAAAACTATTTTACTTGGAGAATATAGATGAGAGTACATTTGAAGGAAATGGGAGTGACTATTTGGAAGGGAGCCATTGGTGGATCAGTTTCCTTGAAGAACAAGTCAAATTTTGCATCTCAAAGGGAAGGAAAGAAGAATGATGCATTGGCTCTCAAGACCATTCTTAGTGGACTCTAAACCCCTATCAAAGAGAGCATGGGACAATGCACTTCCTCCAAGGATCTATGGCTAAAGCTAGAGTTGACGTATCAAATCAAGAAAGAAAAGGAAGATCTTGAAGATATATCAAATGAAGGTAAAGAATCCTCAAAGACCCTTGATTACAATGATTCAAAATGTGATGATGTTGAATTTTTCTCTACAAGTGAAGAAGAAAATCTAGAAATAGTTGGTGTAGAGTTTGATGGTAGTTATCTCATGGAAAGAATATAAGAAGGATTATTAGAACTTCAAAAAAAAGTTGAAGAAGGTCTATATGAATATAGCAATGACCATTATTATATAGACTATAGCTATCTTCCACATAACACTAAGAAGTTTCTTAGGAGGAGTGAAAGGCACATCTTGAAGTTAAAAGGAATGCTCAAAGAACAAGAAGAGAGTAATAAAACTCAATTAGAAGAAAAAGAAGAAGAGATCACAAGACTAAAGAATGAAAAAGAAGATATGAAGGTAGATGATGAGATTAGCAAAAGTTTTGAAACTATTGTCCATCTCAAGACCCAAATTGAAGAATCCAAAAGGGTAGAGGAACTATTGAAGAATCAAATTAATGAAAAGGAAGAGTCATGTCATAAGTCAAAAACTTAAGTTGTTTATCTTAGAAATAAAGTAGAGAAGTCAAAAAAAATCTTGAATAGATCACTAATCTTGAATGAGATCTTGGAAAGTCAAAGATCACCAAATGGTAAATCAGGTCTTGGATACAAAGAAGCTACACATGCTGAAGAAAGCACCTCAAATAAGCATGAAGTAAAGGATGAAGAAAAGGTTGAAATTCAACCATCCAAAGGCATGGAAAGTTTCAAAATAACTAAGCAAGAAAGACATCAAGAAGATACCTTTATACCTCAAAGAAATTGGACACCAAAGCAAAGGTATGAAAGTGTTTTTCATGGTCAATGTTATTCATGTAATGAATATGGTCACAAAGCTTTGGAATGTAGATATTATGCAAGGATAAATGAAATAAGATTTCATAACACCATAAGGTGTTGGAGATGTGATAAAGTAGGACACATTGTTGTTCATTGTAACACCATGAGATGCTACAGTTATAGTGTATTTGACCACAAATCCCAGGAGTGTTGGAACACAAGAAGAAATTCCACAATAAGGACTTCACGTAGCATGACTAGAAAAAGGAATGAAGTAAGGAAGGGAGACATCTTTGAAAATATGGAAGCTGAGAGCTCAAATTCTGAGAAGCAGGGACACCTTCAGAAGTGGGTGAAGAAGACTAAAAAACCAGAACAGATTGGAAGCCTTGAGAGAATCTCAAGTGTGTCATCTAATGAAGCATACGTAGGTGACATTGGTATCAGTCGCGTACATATGCAGGCTGACCTTGAATAGGTCACATACATACACAAGTTGTTGTGAAGTAGGTCACGTATATGTGGTAAAGCCTTGGCAAAAGGAAATGAACATGGGTTGCAGCTTGATATAATGATATAACTCTGTGTTACAGGGTCTGACATGGTTTGTTGCAGATTCTGACACTGTTTGCTGCAATTTTTCATGATTCTATATTGGATTATGTAATGTGATGATAAAAATAATGAAAGTCTATCTTAGATGCATGGCAGTAACCCATGAGTATGGATTGAGGCATTACTATTGAAGAACAATGTCGAGTATGACAGTGAAGTTATGACACCTTGGTTATGTGATATATATTGATGATGCTAGCTAGAGATGTCATTGATCTATTGAATCACACTACTAGTACATGTATTGTTAGAGGCTTAGTATTTTCTGTAGTGAGTGGAGGATTAATGTTGATCTGTTGATGTACATGGCTGGTACATATTTGAGTTTCATTGATATATCTTATGATGTATTATTGGAAGCTTACTTGTTGGAAAACTTGATGCATGCATTTGGCATATGGATGGGCAACATATTGGGACATGTGGTTGGTGAGTTGATCAGGTGATAATGTTGTACATCGTTGATGATCTATAGTTGATGCATGATTGGTACATTTCTAGTACATTGGTAGAGGCACCACTAGCAGTTTGATTGGCACATATTTTATGGAGGATTTGGCATACATGTATGAGGATTCATCATGTTGTGGTATTGGTTCGTGGTTTATGTACTTGCTTGGTAGAAGTGGTGATACATGTTTATACACTCATAGATGGAATATGCTTGATGAAAGTAGACCATTGGTATTACTTGACTAGCACAACAATTGGTAATTGTTTGAGATACATGGTTATGGCACTTATTTCATGATGAAAACATATCATGAGTGATATGACACTTGTTTGGCATATTGGTAAATGCACGTTGTTTGGCATGTTGGTAGATGCACATAGTTGGCATGGTTGGCATATTGGTAGATGCGCATGTTGGCATATGGTTCATACATTCCATTGATGAGATATTATGGCACATTGTATAGTATTGATGTACATGGGTGTTGTGCATGATGGGCACACAACTGGTACGTGACGTACTTGGGTGATGTTCTACTCATGATTTGTTGAAATATCTTTTGTTTCATGATGGTTGGTATGGCATGAGTTTGATGCATGAACAGGTCCAAGGATAGTCATATGGTAGCATATTGTTCATATTGTAGTGAATATAGGGGGAGACATACCCATAGGGGGAGTAATTCTTCTTCCCATGGTTCTAGGAGAAGAAAAGAGATCTATACTTGAAGAAAGAGAACATAGGCATAGTTCCAGGGGGAGCAATGGTCACAGGGGGAGTATGAGTGATGCATCTTCAACATTACATCATAGTGATATCCCTTGCTCAAAAGGGGGGAGATTATTCATAGGAAGATCAAATGAATTCAGATAGGGGAAGCAGCCCCAAGGAGATTTCAAGCAGGGGGAGAAGCCATTGATGTCAAAGGGTGAGAGATAGTCACATTGATGTGATTGATGATTATTGATATGGAGAGATAGTCACATAGATTTGATTGATGACTAATGAGGTAGAGCATGCCTTGTATACGTGTTGGCATCAATGATTGTTGTTGACATCAATGTTGGTATTTCCATCAATGCCAAAGGGGAAGATTGTTGGATCATGCTATCATTGATGCCAATGATTTGATGATTGATGTCAAGTGATTGATTGATGTTATTGATTGATGCCAAATGTAATATGTATTGTCCTTGATGAGAATGGATAGATGTCAAGTATATGATGCATATGATATCATGCATAGATGAAGATGGATCAATGAGTTGTCATTGATACGTGATGCAAATATCAAGATGGATTGATGTGATTTCTTTCATACATGAAGCATAGTAAGATTTATCATTATAGTATTATCATGGATGATAAGGTGCACAAATGGATGAACTCCAAATTGGTCCCCTTATGGTGAAATCCCTCACGGGAAGACGCTTTATGGTTTATTTATCCTAGAAGAATGGTTGGAGAACCCATGTTTGATTGTGTAATAATGAGATGAATGTCAATGAAGTTGTTGGTGAAACTATCCTAGATGGATAGTGCTTGTCATGCCATTTCCAGTGGTATGTGGAATGTCACATAACTCCTCATGGTTTGAAAGTTATGGACTTGTGAAGTTGGAGGACCCTCATATGTTGGCTTGAAGCACCAAAAGGTCAAACAAGTCAAAAAGTTTGCAAAGAAGAAATTATTATTTAAATGATAAAGTAAAGTTCCAAAGTCAAGAAGGATTATTTAAATAATAAAGTGAAGTGACAAAATCAAATAAGATTATTTAAATGATAAAGTGAGGTGACAAAGTCAAGGAGGAATATTTAAATGATAAAGTAATGGAGAACCTTCTATTTATGGAAAGTGGTTAACCCTAAAATGAGGAAAATAGGTTAAGTGACCTAGAAGATGAAAAGTATAAATAAGAGGCAAGGGTCTTTTGTGAAATGTACATTTTTGGGAGCATATATTGTGTATCTTTGGTGAGCATATTGAGTGTATATATTATGTATCTCTTGAGCATGAATTGAAGATATTTTATGAGAGAGAGAGAGAGTGAGGAGGATCTCATGGACACATCAAAGTTTCGACAATTTCTAAGATCATGACGTAAAAAGTTTTGGAAGATCAGAAACCCTAGTTTATGAGGTGTACGCGGGCTACAGTGAGTCGGGGCATGTACATACGTGGGTTGTAGGAAGACAGGGTGCGTACAGTTGATGAAGTCATGGAGATTGGTTCTTGAGTTGATGACAGGCTCCTGAAGACTGAAGAAGGTTCCAGATCTGCATTCTAAGGGTTCAGATCTGTCACTGATACTCTGGTATGGTTACATCGTTGTCTTGATGAATACTCTTGATTTTTGTGTAATGAATGCTTAAGGAATTCTTGGTATGGCTATTAGGATTTGGTTTGTGTTGGTTGATGGAGTGAGAAACACTCTTATGATTCATTGTTGATATGATTGATATAGTATGTTGATTGCTTATACATGATTGAGTATCATTCATATTGTATGGTTGAGGAGCATCAGTAAGTTGTTGGAGACATTGGATGTGTTGTGACTGGGTGTGGATTAGTTTGGACAGTGGAAGACAAAAGAGAATGTGATTGCAGGTTGCATAGGATTTGAGTATGTGATGAAAATAATAAACCCTAATATCTCAAAAGGTATATGTAGATTGTAGTATAGACTGGTCACGTACATATGTGGGTTGTACTACTGGTAGGGCGTGTACATATGCATGTTTCACTACTGAAAGGTTGCATACCTATGATAGATTGATATATGTGGAGGATTGTTGCCTCATCTTAGTTGGTGTTGAGGATGTAAGATGAGTCTTGCATATAGAGCTGGTGCTCTTGTAAAGTTGTACTCTATTCAGATGTTGCGGAAAAACCCCAAGGATTGTAGTCCATAATAATAAGAAAATTGTGCATACATCTTGTGTTATTTGTGTTCCTCATGGAGATGATTTATTGATGATATATTGTTGTTTTATGTTTTTGATATATGTTCACATCTAACTGGTTATAAATGACAACATTGAGTAATGATTAAATGGTGAATGTTAACTAATGAGATTTGTGTAAGAGGGGAGTTTTGGGAAAAAGATCCCCACAC
>JZKD02S2077922.1:283971-302771 GCA_000966675.3 Picea glauca | reverse complement strand
TGAACTTGCAACAAATAAGGAGTCTAGTAGAAAATTTTAAAAAAAATTCCAAGGCAAGAAATACCTAGATCCGAAAAATGACATAAATCCCAAAACTGATAAACAGAAATCCAACCCTAGAGGGGGGATCAAAGAAGGAGAAGGTGAAGTATGTTTAATACAATATAGGATTTCATCTAGAATAGGCATGCATGTAGAAAATAATTGGCCAGATGGCACATACTGGAAAATGTTAGGAAGAAGGATGTTGAAAAGCCCCATGATAATAGAGGAAAAGGACGAGATGGTCATCCTTTAGTTGTTGTTTCTTCATTACCAACCAGATGGATTATTTATTTAGGAGCCTATAATCATATGAACTCATCATAGGATTCCTTCACTTTGTTGGAGCCATGCACCAGTCCTTCCATTTTATTGGGGGATGATACACATGTTCGGGTATGTGGGAAAGGTAGAATTAATTAAAAACATGGAAATTTTCATAATGTAGTACATGTACCCTCGTTTTCCATCAATATAATTTCCATATATCAGATCACACATTTAGGTACTAGAAACTGAGTGGAGCTCACTCAACATTCAATAGTGATTTCAAATATTTATAGCAGACCAAAGGTTGCAGTTGGGGTAGCAGATCACCAGTATATGTTGTATGTATTTTCCCATTTTGTTTCTAAATATCCTTTTGATGTACTAATAACACATGTTAATGAATTCAACAGGTTATGGCATCAGATATTTGGTTACCTCAATTACTACTACTTGCAACAAATTAGAAAGGAAGGTATGATGACAGGTTTTTCAGACATAAAATCTTTTGATGGAGTTTGTTAGGGATGGATACTTGGTGTTGGCACAGGGGTAGACCCAGGGTTCAACAATTCAACAATGCACCAACAAAACCCTAGCTACCAGCCCTTTCGGCAACACGCGAATCATATGAAGTCTCACCCGAGGTAGAGGCAGGGGGGGTTGCAGGACTCAAGTGTCTACAACCTAGATGGAACACAGATCTGTTATCACAATACTTAATAGAGCACTTAGTAGTTAACATTAATTAGTCTTTAACCCTTATTCACATCGCAGGTAAAACCCCGATTACAGGACAACGCAGTATTCGACAAGATCTACCACATCCAAGCACTTAGAACATAGAAATAGATTAGATCTAGCATTCATTCATATCACTAAGCATTAAGCATTCATTCAGAATAATAACTAAGAAAATAAATACACAAATACATGAACAACATAGAACAAAGCACCATAACTTAGGATATATGTGGTTCACCCCTAGTGTGGGGCTACGTCCACCAACTCTTCGTCTTCTTTATTATCTTCTTTCAATCTTCTTACATGCACAGAGCCTCAAGACCAACTCTGCATAGGATAGGAGATATACATGCACCTCTCTAGATCCTCCTTCCCCGAGTTAGGTCACAACACAAATCCTTTTGCAATCTTTCCGCACAAAGCCTTACACAGTCTCTAACAATCACTTGCACTAGCTCTGCAAGTCTTACACAATATGCACAAAGCGTTCACAACTATTATCACTTAGCAAAAATACTACTTCTTACATCACCTAGATACTCATTTATACATTACAAAAGGGCATAATCATTGGTAAACCAATGGGCCAACATCCCATACTCGTTACATAAACCCTAACCCCAAAAATCCCACAAAAGGGGGCGAGATCCCGCGATCTCCGCTTCGCCTTGGCACTCCATCTTCGACCACCCTGTCGAAGTCCCAAATATGGTTAAACACGACCAAGGTTCTCCAAAACTTCGATCAGCGCCGAATCCATAGTGATGTGCCTATCCAACCATAGGTACCCACCATGGAAGTGTGACATGAGGATTTTAACGCACGTGTTAACCTTCTGATGTATGCCAAAGTGTGGTAGCTTCATCACATTGAGGATGGTGGACCTCGTGATGTCCATGGTCCACAGTTGGGGGATTATCTTCAACTTCTTCCCCATTTTATTGGTCAAATACTTGTGTGCTGCAAACATTCCATAGTTCTTGCAGTCTCCTAAGTTGTAATCACTGATATTGAGCGTCATAATCTGTCCTAACTATTGCTTAACTGTGCATATCCCCTTCAAAAGGTACGCGATGATCATTGTATAGTCAAATTCCCTCGAGACTTTTTCATGACTAACCACGCCAACCAGAGGCGGGATGTAGTCGAGCAGGACTGACGGGATGAGCTTCACGTTCGCCAAGTCATCATGATGCTTGCTTCTCTTCTCTCGCGCAGTTCGGGAGGGCCCAGATCGATGTCCAATTGATGGGGATTCTTGCACTCCTCTCGTCAATGAGGTTTTTGCTCCTACGGACATGACCTTCTCATCCATGTGGTCTATGTGGATTTATTCGACGGATTTTTGTACTGCGCTAAGGTCGTCCGACATACATGCTCGAGATCAGGTATCTCGGGTCGGTGAAAAAACAATCAATGTAGCAGAACAGATGGCGAGGTCTCAATAAACATTGTGCAAAAGCAATTAGTTCTGTTTGGGATCGGATAATCACAATTGGCAAAAGTGTCCATGGTAATACATTCGACGGTTTAAATAGATAACATTGTAACGGACGCCTCCAATAGGCAGGAATGCCTCAATCAATGTGATTTCATCTGTTATGTCATTGTTCCAACGGTCTGATGGAGAACGTTCTGGTAATAACTGTGTTTCTAGTCATTCTGGAGCATCATTATAATGGTCGAGATGCATCCAACGGTCATATTGCTTCGCCATTGTGAAGTACCAATCTGTGTTGTTCTGCTATTCTGGTGAGGTTCAAGTTTTGCAAGCCTTCCTTCTGCGAAGTCCTCTCTAGAACCTCCTGCAATTTTTCTAGTTTTGCTTTCTTCTTACTGAGCTTTCTATCTTTCTTTCATGTGATCTGCATCTTTGGATTCCTCTTTCCATTCTTGTTCTTATCTACTTTTGTCATAGTAACTTTGCACTTTTGAGGGTATTTCACGGGTTTCGAGGGTAATACTTCCTCTCTTACGGTTTCTGGAGTAGGTTCTCTACTCTCCTTCATGGACAGGTTCTTTAAGCCTCCTTGCATTCTTTCAACTTCGACAGCCAAGTCTTCGGCCCTAAGTTGCTTCGACTTGTCCTCTTGTTCTTGTATTAAGTTCGCTATTATCCTAGCCATGAAATCCCTTAATTCTTTATTTTTATGTTCTATAGCTTCTTCTTCTTCTTTCCTTCAGATTTGGTCTTTCTCGATCCAAGTATTACCTAAAAAAAGTGGAAATGGGGAGTTGTTCTCAACAAACTTAATAACCTCGAATTCTTCTTATGTTGATGTTCCATGAGCAATCATAGGTACATGAGTAATTCTTCCACATAGGGTTATCATATTTCCTTTAAACAATCATATTCCTCCCAATGAGGGAACGATAACAGGCTTTCCTAAGATTTCCCAAGTTCTTTCTGTCATAATTTTCACCTATGTGTCTGCATCCAATACACAGTCTATGTTGAAGTCTCCTATTCTTGTTTCTATTTTCTCTTTCTCTTTTAAGGTCTCTGATAAATTGATGTCTATGTGATCATTCAGTGTGTCTTTCATCTGTAATAATATAGCCTCTGATTCTTTATGGTTCTTTATCATATTCTTAATCGCTTGACCTTCCTCGTGGTTTTCTTGTTTCATATTCATCTTCTTGACTTTAGCAATCATTCTAGGGAAATCCAAAACTTCATGTCCAATAGCTTTACAACAAAGGAAAATAGGACCTCTACCAGGGAATTCCTTAGAAAGATGTCTCAGTCTTCTGCAACTATAACAAAGGCTCAATCCTCTCCTTCTCTTGAACAATCCCCAACCTTTCCTGTACTGCGCACTGGGATCACAGGAATGGACCTGCAAAAAATTCGTTCTAGGATCCTGCATCCACTTGTTAGTCCAAAAATTCTTTCTATGCATAGGAATAACATATCTTTCATTAACTTTATCAAATATATTCATATCAAATATTTTTTCTTCTAGTTGTGCCCTAGTTTTCAAACTAGGACAAATTCTATCAAACATACCTAGATCCATACTTTCGAAACAAAAATTTCCACTTTTCTTACCTTTATCAGAGAACAAAGATTCAAGATCTTACCTCTTTTCTTCAGATTAGACTTCTCTTCTTAGCACAGAGCTTCACAAGTCAAGTATAATATTGTGCACTATAGCGACAGATCTACACACAAAGCTTTCTCTTTTCTTCAGTTCCCAACAATCATAGTTTCAGGTCCCGACAATGGAACCATTTGTTGGCACAGGGGAAAAACAAGGGTTCAATGCTTCAACAATGCACCAACAAAACCCTAACTATCGGCCCTTTCGGAAAGACCTGTGAAGCAGATGAAGTCTCACCCGAGGTAGAGGCAGGGGGTTGCAGGACTCAAGTGTCTACAACCTATCTGGGACACAGATCTGTGATCACAATACTTAACACAACACTTAGCAATTAACATTCATTAGTCTTTAAACCTTATTCACATCACAGGTAAAACCCTAATTACAGGACAACACAGTATTCGACAAGATCTACCACATCCAAGCACTTAGCACATAGAAATAGATCAGATATAGCATTCATTCATATCACTAAGTAAATAAATACACTAATACATGAACAACATAGCGCAAAGCACCATAACATAGGATATATGTGGTTCACCCCCAGTGTGGGGCTATGTCCACCAACTCTTTGTCTTCTTTATTATCTTCTTTCAATCTTCTTACATGCACAGAGCCTAAAGACCAACTCCGCATAGGATAGGAGATCTGTGTGCACATCGCTAGATCCTCCTTCCCCGATCTAGGTCACAACACAAAGCCTTTTGCAATTTTTCCACACAAAGCCTTACACAGTCTCTTACAATCACTTGCACTAGCTCTGCAAGTCTTACACAATATGCAAAAAGCGTTCACAACTATTCACACTTAGCAAAAGTATTACTTCTTACATGACCTAGATACTTATGTATACATTACAAAAGGGCCAAATCATGGGTAAACCCATGGGCCAACATCCCATACCCGTTACATAAACCCTAACCCCAAAAATCTCGCAAAAGGGGATGAGACCCCGCGATCTCTTCTTCGCCTTAGCACTGTGTCTTCGACCAGCCTGTTGAAGTCCCAAAAATGGTTAAACACGACCAAGGTTCTCCAAAACTTTGATCAGTGTCGGATCCATAGTGATGTGCCTATCCAACCATATGTACCCACCATGGAAGCGTGACATGAGAATTTTAACGCACGCATTTACCTTCTGATGTCTGTAGAAGTGTGGTAGCTTCATCACATTGAGGATGGTGGACCTCAGGATGTCCATGGTCCACAGTTGGGGGATTATATTCGACTTCTTCCCCATTTTCTTGGTCAAATACCTGTATGGTGTGAGCATTCCATAGTTCTTGTAGTCTCCTAAGTTGTAATCACTTATATTGAGCATCATAATCTGTCCTAATTGTTTCTTAACTGTGTGTATCCCCTTTGAGAGGTACGCGGTGATCAGTGTATATTCAAATTCCCTTGGGAATCTGTCATGACTAACCGTGCCATCCAGAGGTGGGATGTATTCAGGAAGGACCGATGGTATGAGCTTCACATTCGCCAAGTCATCACGATGCTTGCTTCTCTTCTCTGTCGCAGTTCGAGAGGGCCCAGATCGATGTCCAGTCGATGGGGATGCTTGCACTCCTCTCGTCGATGAGGCTTGTGCTCCTACGGACATGACCTTCTCATCCATGTGGTCTATGGGGATTTATTCAATGGATTTTTCTACTACGCTAAGGTCGTCCGACATACATGCTCGAGATCAGGTATCTCGGGTCGGTGAAAAAACAATCAATGTAGCAGAATGGATGGAAAAGTCTCAATAAACACTTCGCGAAAGCGATTAGTTCTCTTTGGGATCGGATAATCACAATTGGAAAAAGTGTCCATGGTAATACATTTGACGGGTTAAATAGATAACATTGTAATAGATTCCTCCAATGGGCAGGAATGCCTCAATCAATGTGATTTCATCTGTTATGGCGTGGTTCCAACGGTCTGATGGAGAACGTTCCGATAATAACTGTGTTTCTAGTCATTCTGGAGCATCATTATAATAGTCAATATGCATCCAACGGTCATACTGCTTTTCCATTGTGAAGTACCAATCTGTGTTGTTCTGCTATTCTGGCGAGGTTCAAGTTTTGCAAGCCTTCCTTCTGCGAAGTCCTCTCTGGAGCCTCCTGCAATTTTTCTAGTTTTTCTTTCTTCTTACTGAGCTTTCTAGATTTCTTTCATGTGATCTGCATCTCTGGATTCCTCTTTCCATTCTTGTTCTTATCTACTTTTGGCATAGTAACTTTGCACTACTGAGGGTATTTCACATCTTTCGAGGGTAATACTTCCTCTCTTACGGTTTCTTGAGTAGGTTCTCTACTCTCCTTCATGGACATGTTCTTTAAGACCCCTTGCGTTCTTTCAACTTCGACAGCTAAGTCTCCGGCCCTGAGTTGCTTTTACTTGTCCTCTTGCTCTTGTATTAAGCGCGCTATTATCCTATCCATGAAATCCCTTAATTCTTGTTTTTTATGTTCTATAGATTCTTCTTCTTCTTTCCTTCGGATCTGGTCTTTCTCGATCTAGGTATTACCTAACAAAAGTGGAAATGGGGAGTTGTTCTCAACAAACTTAATAACCTTGAATTCTTCTTATGTTGATGTTCCATGAACAATCATAAGTACATAAGTAATTCTTCCACATAGGGTTATCATCTTTCCTTTAAACAATCCTATTCCTCCCAATGAGGGAACCATAACAGGCTTTCCTAAGATTTCCCAAGTTCTTTCTGTCATAATGTTCACCTATGTGTCTGCATCCAATACACAGTCTATGTTGAAGTCTCCTATTCTTGTTTCTATTTTCTCTTTCTCTTTTAAGGTCTTTGATAAATTGATGTCTTTGTGATCATTCAGTGTGTCTTTCATCTGTAATAATATAGCCTCTAATTCTTTCTGGTTCTTTATCATATTCTTAGTCTCTTGACCTTCCTCATGGTTTTCTTGTTTCATATTCATCTTCTTGACTTTAGCAATCATTCTAGGGAAATCCAAAACTTCATGTCCAGTAGCTTTACAACAAAGGCAAATAGGACCTCTATCAGGGAATTCCTTAGAAAGATGTCTCAATCTTCTGCAACTATAACAAAGGTTCAATCCTCTCCTTCTCTTGAACGATCCCCAACCTTTCCTGTACTGTGCACTGGGATCACAGGGATGGACCTGCAAAAAATTCTTTCTAGGATCCTGCATCCACTTGTTAGTCCAAAAATTCTTTCTATGCATAGGAATAACATATCTTTCATTAACTTTATCAAATATTTTTTCTTCTAGTTGTGCCCTAGTTTTCAAACTAGGACAAATTCTATCAAACATACCTAGATCCATACTTTCGAAACAAAAATTTCCACTTTTCTTACCTTTATCAGAGAACAAAGATTCAAGATATTACCTCTTTTCTTTAGATTAGACTTCTCTTCTTAGCACAGAGCTTCACAAGTCAAGTATAATATTGTGCACTATAGCGACAGATCTACACACAAAGCTTTCTCTTTTCTTCAATTCCCAGCAATCACAGTTTCAGGTCTCGACAATGGAACCATTTGTTGGCACAGGGGCAAACCCAAGGTTCAACGCTTCAACAATGAACCAACAAAAACCTAACTATCGGCCCTTTCGGCAAGACCTGTGAAGCAAATGAAGTCTCACCCGAGGTAGAGGCAGGGGGGTTTGCAGGACTCAAGTGTCTACAACCTAGCTAGGACACATATCTATGATCACAATACTTAACACAACACTTAGCAGTTAACATTCATTAGTCTTTAACCCTTATTCACATCACAGGTAAAACCCTAATTACATGACAACGAAGTATTCGACAAGATCTACCACATCCAAGCACTTAGCACATAGAAATAGATCAGATATTGCATTCATTCATATCACTAAGCATTAAGCATTCATTCAGAATAATCACTAAGTAAATAAATACACTAATACATGAACAACATAGCACAAAGCACCATAACACAAGATATATGTGGTTCACCCCCAGTGTGGGGCTACGTCTACCAACTCTTTGTCTTCTTTATTATCTTCTTTCAATCTTCTTACATGCACAAAGCCTAAAGACCAACTTCGCATAGGATAGGAGATCTGTGTGCACCTCACCAGATCCTCCTTCCCTGAGCTAGGTCATAGCACAAAGCCTTTTATAATTTGTCCACACAAAGCCTTACACAGTCTCTTACAATCAGTTGCACTAGCTCTGCAAGTCTTACACAATATGCACAAAGCGTTCACAACTATTCACACTTAGCAAAAGTATTACTTCTTACATCACCTAGCTACTTATGTATACATTACAAAAGGGCCTCATCATGGGTAAACCCATGGGCCAACATCCCATACCCGCTACATAAACCCTAACCCCAAAAAGCTCGCAAAATGGGTCGATATCCCGCGATCTCCGCTTCGCCTGGGCACTCTGTCTTCGACCAACCTGTCGAAGTCCCAAAAATGGTTAAACATGACCAAGGTTCTCCAAAACTTGGTCAAGGGCCAACACTTGGCAAGCATCCATAAGAGAAATTTCATAAGGGGAAGGCATGGAGGACCTTTTCACCCCTTGATATTGTGCACAATGACATCCTGGGCTAATTCTCTCACCCATCCATTGTTGATTTTTCAATAATCTAGGTTAAGCATGAATTTCATTCCATTTTTATCATTTAACGATAACCATAAATGTTGCAGCAACCAAGATCACAAGAAGAAGCACCATGCACAAGAACACAAGAAGTATTCTGGGAAACCCTTCTCAACAAGGAAAAAAAACCCAGCCAAATCCTTTGTTATATTCTTCAAGAGAAATATCTTCACCACCAAGATAAACCCTAGCACACAAGAGTGTGCTCAAACCCTAGAAATCTAGTACCCAAGAGAGGTGTGAACCTTTTCCCAAGTAGATGTACTTGCTGAAATTTCCAAACTCACAAGAAATATATGATTCCACAATGGGGAATCTTCCTTTACTTATATTAGACTTGTCCTATCAACAAAAGTGTCTATTGGCTCAATAGGGATGACCTATCTAAGTCACAATATTATTATTATTATTATTATTATTATTATTATTATTATAATTAATATTAACCAGATTAATTATCTTTTATATTTATTATTAATCACATTAAGGTGGGGCCGACCTGTACCCTTTACATAACAATTAGGGTTATAGGCAGGTTTGACTCTTGAACAATATATAGCAAAGGATCCGATACACCTGTTAGTGCTCATCCACTACGGGCACATCCATAGGGATTTCATATCTCTGGTTCACTGCATTACACAGAAGAACTAGATCTTCACACGTTCATCTGTGCTCGTCCACAGGCACGTCCACTCTACAGATCTTCTTTCCCACTACCTCACACAGGATAATCATCTGGAGTCTTCTCGTCAACTCTGCTTCTCAGAGGAGGCTAATACATCATCTTCATTTATGTTCACATGACGATGCACCCAGCACTTTGGGATTTCACACATTCACCTTGTGCTCGGCCACAGGCATGTCTAACTCAACAGATCGCCTTTCCCACTGGATAATCATCTAGATTTATTCTCAACTCTCTGAATGGAGGGGGTCATCTCTATGTTCCTAGCTCTGTCTCAGGCAAGAACCACATACCCTTCTTAAGGGCTTTCTCTAAGGTTTGTAAGATGAGAGAAAGATTCACATAGCTGCAATGATCCACATCTCATAGGTTTGTAAGCTGGAGAATGTCTCACATAGTTGCAATCATCAACACTCCCTCTCACCTAGGGAGGCATTCTTCATCATGCCAAGTCTCACACGGATGTATTTTGAATTTTTTCTTGGCTGGAGTCATCAATACTTCCTCTCAATGAAAAAGGCGTTTTTCACCAAATTTGTTTGGTGTAGATATCTGCAATCTGCTCAGGTGTAGGAAGGTACTATAAGTGTACGCTTTTCCTCTGCATCATATCTCTGATATAAGGATATTTCATCTCATCGTGTTTCAATCCATCAGGAAACACTAGGTTCTTAAGGAGCTTTACACACGGCTCTTGGTTATCATCATAGGATCCATCTCATGGTCAAGTAAATCTATCAGAAGCTTGTGAAGACACATTTCTTTGCACTCTCAATGCTATATAATTTGCCTCTGTGGTTCTCAATGCCATATAGTTTCATTTCCTGTTGCATCAGGAAACCATGGAAAATTTCATGATAGAAAATCAACCGGATGTGCTCTTCTGGTCCACTGTACTTTTTGCTCAATCTGAATCGGCATATCCTGCAACTTCAAGTTCACACTGGAGGCATATCTCAGGCCATATCCAACTGTGCCTCGAATATATCTCAATACATGTTTTGTTATTGTCTAGTGAGTCTGTCTCGGTTGACTCATGAAATTACTAAGCACATTCACTACATGGCATGAATCAAGTCTGTTGTTAACCAGATACATCAGTGATCCAATCAACTGAGGATTAGTCTTGTATGAATCATCATCAATCTTCTTCTTTAAATCCATCACGGTGGATTTTCATTCTGTCATACTAAACTTCTTTAATATTCCCACTGTATATTTTCCTTGACTCAGGAAAATGTCATCGGTCCTCTGTCATAATTCTTCTCCTAAGAAGTAGTGCATCATACTCAAATCCTTCATAAAAAATCAGAAGTCAATGCTTTCTTGTTTTCAACAACAAGGCTTTCTGAATAAGTCATCAAAATCAGGCTCTTGTCACCAACACTATAATAATATAGGTTTGGATTAGAAATACTCTTGTTGAAACCCAAACTCATCAAGAATCCATCCATCTGATATAGTTTCCAACTCATGGATGGTAGTACGGATGGAAGTGTATCGGGCTTACTGGATCAAGTGTCTCATCATAGGCAACTCCCTTTGTTTGTGAGAATCCTTTGACTATAGATATCTCTTTTTATTTCTCGACACTTCCATCAGCTGCATGTTTGATCTTATAGATCTACTTGGAATTTACCACAGACTTCCCTTCTGGTCTCTAAACAATATCTTGAACATCGCTATTTTAAGATATACTGGTATTCTTTTGTTATGGCATCTTTCCATACATGTTCTCTTGTTGCTTCTTCAAGACAAGGAGGCTCAAAATCAATGAAGTGGTTCGTGACTAAAGGATATCTTGAAAATCTCTTTTTCTTTCTCAGGATGTGCCTTGAGGGACTTGTATGTTCCTCTTCATCTTGCAGAGTGAGCCTAGGTAGGAATTTTATGCCCTACTACAATATCTCTGGACATATCAACTGGAGCAACTGGATCAGCTTGATTAATGTATGTCTCCCTCTGAAATGATAAAGGGGAGAAGGTATTGTCTCACTGTTAATATCCATGTGATATTCTTTGGATCTTTGAAAGGCTATCTCTTCTTTAATGACAACATATCTGCTTGTCTCAATCTTTCTCTAACCAGGGATGTAGATCTGGAATGTCTTCGAAGATTCACTGTTTTATCCCATAAATGTACACTTTATCCCTGAAGGGTCTATCTTGGACTTCTTCTCTTTTGGTACATGAAAATACACTATGCACCCAAATATCCTGAAGTGTTCAATCTCAGGCTTCACTCTGGTGAAGGTTTCTTTGGGAGTTATGTTTTTCAAATTCTGATGAAGACTCTTGTTATGAGCATATATTGTGTCATGCATGCATATGCCCATGGAATCATAGAAGGATTTTCATCATGCATTATTGCATTGGTTGTCTCAATGATGGTTCTATTCTTCCTCTTTCTCAAATAGTTTTGACTCCCCCTGAGTCAAGTGACTCCCTTTGAAGGATGAGCACCTTCCTTTGTTCTTAACCTGTCTGGAACAAGAAAACAAGAGGAACCAAAAACAAGAATATCTCTTAAAGGAGAATAATGGGTACATCTCTAGAATCAAAACAATTTAAGGATTGTTGTCACATATACAACACCTATTTGTAATGTAGCAAACTTTAGAAATATAGGTTAGAGGAATGAAAATTACAACAATCAAACCTGGAGTCTTCACTTCTAGTGTGTTGTTCCTCTGAATGCACTGAGATTCCTCTAGATCCAAGACTTCAACAAAATGTTCCTTCATCCTTCAATTACCCTCATGACAATGATACAAATAATAAATATACAAGTGCATACATGAGGGTGCTGAAATGATTTCTCTAATGGCACATGGTTGATCTATGTCCTCTGACATATTTATGAAGGAGGTGGTCACAGTGACACCTTTTTGTATCACCCATAATAAGTCTTCCTTAGAAGTCTTGTCTTCCAGGAACTTGAAGTTGCTTGATTCATCAAGCTTATCTTCCAACATTATTTTGTTCATCATAATTTTAGATTCTTCACAACCCTTTTTCAACTGGGCTAGAAAACCTAACGGCTAGGCTAGGCTAGCACTTTTAGGTTTTGTTGGACTTATGACTGCCAAAAATAAGCCTTTTAAATATAGGAGAACACTGGTGAGATGAAAATCTCCTTCAATGAGTTGCAGAAATCCTAATTCTAAAATTTCTGTAGAAATTAGCGAAACCCTAGAAACCCTAGGGCCAAAATTTCAAAATGCTTGGAATTTCACTCTGAGAGTCTATGGAGATGCGGTGGAGGAGGATGTACTCTCCCATGTCAAAATTATACCCAATTTTCAAGTACTAATGGCTGAAGCACCTCAGAAAGGAGGGTCGTATGGATTTTTCTGGAAACCCTAGAAGGGTCGTACAGTTCTGCGAAAGGTGAGAGGAGACTTGGTGGATGCTTGTGCAATGGATTCTTTCAAGACATGTGCTCTGGTACAATGTTGATTTTTCAATAAGCTAGGTTAAGCATGAATTTCATTCCATTTTTATCATTTAACCACAACCATAAATGTTGCAACAACCAAGATCACAAGAAGAAGCACCATGCACAAGAACACAAGAAGTATCCTGGGAAACCCTTCTCAACAAGGGAAGAAAACCCAGCCAAATCCTTTGCTATATTATTCAAGAGAAATACCTTCACCACGAAGATAAACCCTAGCACACAAGAGGGTTCTCAAACCCTAGAACCCTAGATAAACTGACATGAAAGATATGATTCCACAATGGGGAATCTTCCTTTACTTATATTAGACTTGTCCTATCAACATAAGTGTCTATTTGCTCAATAGGGCCGACCTCTCTAAGTCACAATATTATTATTATTATTATTATTATTATTATTATTATTATTATTAACCAAATTAATTATCTTTTACATTTATTATTAATCACATTAAGGTGGGGCCGACCTAAACCCTTTACATAACAATTAGGGTTATAGGCAGGTCTGACTCTTGAACAATATATAGCAAAGGATCTGACACACCCACTAGTGCTCATCCACTAGGGGCACATCCATAGGGATGTCATATCTTTGGTTAAATGCATTACAAAAAAGAACCATATCTTCACACATTCACATGTGCTCGTCCACAGGCACGTCCACTCTACAGATCTTCTTTCCCACTGCCTCACACAAAAGAATCATCTGGAGTCTTCTCATCAACTTTGCTTCTCAGAGGAGGCTAATACATCATCTTCATTTATGTTCACATGACGATGCACCCAACACTTTGGGATTTCACGCGTTCACCTTATGCTCAGCCACAGGCACGTCTAACTCAATAGATTGCCTTTCCCACTGGATAATCATATGGAGTTTTTCTCAACTCTCTGAATGGAGGAGGTCATCTCTACATTCCTAGCTCTGTCTCAGGCAGGAACCACGTACCCTTCTTAGGGGCTTTCTCTCAAGTTTGTAAGATGAGTGAAAGACTCACATAGCTGCAATGATCCACATCTCATAGGTTTGTAATCTGGAGAATGTCTCACATAGCTACAATCATCAACATCCATGAGTAGGTTCAACTATGTGTTGACCTTTATTGTTGATTAATCAAGGTACATCTGGGTGTGTTTTCTCAATAAAAAAATATGAAGTTTTGAGTATCTCAAAGACTTCAAAGCAATTTCAGGGAAGCGACTAGGTAAGGGGATCAATATCCTACATACAAATAATGGGAGTATGTGAACAAATATGTCTAGCATCTATGTGCAGAAGTGGGTATTGGGCAGTTGCAATCACTTCACCAAATCCTTCCAGATATCTACATCTTTACCAAATCCTTCACTGAGAAAAAATTCAAAAACTTGTAAACACACTTGGGACTGGTGAAGACTTTAGAGGATACTGCACAGTCGACTCTGCATCATCCTCTATTGCAAGGGGGGTTCTTTCTAGGTTTTCCCTTTTTCTTCACTTTTTGGGGATATTTTTTGTACTTTGGTATCTAACATGTCTTCACATTTCCAAGACCCCCAAAAAAACAATCATGCATCATATTCACCTAAGTTAGGATTAAGGGGGTGTGTTGGTGTACAAGCATCATTTTCCCTCACATGCATACTCATTTTTCAATGCATGCATAATATATTTCACTCCACTTTCCATGCATGTGCTAGTTCATTCTACTTTGTATGCATGAGCTAGTTCACTCCGCTTTGCATGCATGAGCTAGTTCACTCCACTTCACCTACACGATCTAGTTTACTACCTTCGCATGCATGAGTTAGTTCACTCCACTTTTCATGCATGAGTTAGTTTACTCTACTTTGCATGCATTATCTAGTTCACTCCACTTTTCATGTAGTTAAGTCTATCATAGTTTCATGACTAACTCTTATATATTGGATTCTAGTGCATTGCATTGTATCCATATTATTCATTCATCATTAGATGATTATTATTCTTTCAAAGTTTAATGAGAATTAAGATTTCTCTATTATTTCGTTCTCTTTTCTTCTTCTCAAATGCTATTGTATTACTTTTCAATTAGATTCTAGATCTTGTAGGTTTGTAGCAATTTCTACATGGTATCAAAGCTTGATCAATTCCTACACTCATACCACCACATAGGAGCATGGATGATTTTTGGGGCCATAATCATTGTCAAATACTAAAACAACATGTATTAGGATCTTATTGAAGCTTCTCAAGCTCAAGATCATTGAAAAAGTACTTGAACCAACATGTTGAAGTTTATACAGGGTCTTTAGCCTTTCAGTGGGATACATGTAGGTTTTTTTCACCCGAGATGTGTGTTGAAGCATAAAAATGGTCAATAGGGAAACAATGGTCCTAATCCCTAATTGAACATTCCCAAGCTCAAGAACAATGAACAACACCTAGAAACCATGACAAGCACCCTCTAGTCCTTAACATTTGAGTTGAATATCGGTGTCATTATGAGGTTTTGGGCATCATGGATGGGTCTTGGGTATGTGACCATAATTGGGGGACGATAACAAGAGATTATGGCCCGAAAATTGTTTCTCAAGATCAAGCACCATGGATGAGTCCTCAAACCTCCACATCTGACCTATGTTTGTTAACAATCACCTCCAAGGGTGCTATGAGCACCATCACTAGGTTAGTCGTGCACCAAGAATTCATTAATAGGTATAACTTGTTGAGTTTTCGTTAATTACATTAACATTAGATTTACCATAGAAATTTGAACTCATTTTGTATTCATGTTTCTTCATAGGTGATATTACACCATTGCCACACAACCATAGGAACCTACTCGTGCCACCCCCGAGCATAACATATACATCCTAGGAAACCCTTTACCACAAGGGGAGAAAACCCATCAAACCTTCTTATAGAGAATATCCTTTCCAATTTAAAATAACCAAGAACTATCTCTATCCACTAGAGAAAACCACAAGAAAGAATCCCAACAACATAGATGAATCACACCCTAGCTAGAGCGCTAGGGTGTCTAGCCTCCACTATCACACCACCAAGAGATAACCAACTATGCAACTGCAACTTACTCTAGCCAGAGCCTTAGAGTGGCTCTACCAATACATCACCAAGACAAACCACAAGATATAGACCCTCCATATGCACCCTCTTCCTTCTACAGCTCCAGCTACAGCTATATCCACCAAAATTGAACTATAGATCAATGAGTGAGTGTGTCAAATGAGGAAGGTGTCACCCTTATTTATACTAATATGTCCAGTGACTTCTTTGGCAGGGCCGACCTGACTTTCTGGAAATTATATTTTATGTTTATCTTTTCTAGCAGGGCCAACTTGACTTCTGGAGCAATATAATTCTTCTTTATTTTTTTCTGTGAGGTCGACTGGGATCTTATTGAGTTCTTGAAATATTAATCTATAATAAAGGTTATCCATGAGGTGAATACCTCTCACATCTACCCGAAACATTAACACTCCCTCTTATCCAGGGAGGTATTCTCCATGATGTTTTTCCTCTAGTCCTCATAGCCTCGCAAGCTATGCCATGGTCCTCCGACCATGTCATGGTCATGAAGAACATGCTACTGGTAGCATCATCACGTTGCACATGGCTACACCTAATGTTGACCTTTTCTAGGGTCTCATAACCACTAGACTATACTAGTTCCTACACGCCCATAGTACCTTCTTTTTCTAATACATTATGAAAACCAGCCATAGTTACACTTTCAGCACTCCCTCTCAATGAGGAAGGCATTCTCTGAGCATATCTTATATTTTTCTTGGTGTTCTTCTATCATAGAAAATTTTCTCCATGAGCCTCATTAGCTATGTTGATGATCCATCTTCACAACCTTGTTTCTAACATCTTGGGTCATTATTGTCCCGTGACAAGAATCAAGACCACATCGGCGCCACATTCACTTCATGATCAAATGATCATGATTGGTCTTGGAATGTACATATTCCTATAGGATCAATTCGTGAATGTATTTAGCTCGATGCTATCGGGCACGTGGAATTGCACCTCAAGAACCTCGAGTCTTCATTCCATCGAAGACTACGTTGGGGCACATCTACTCCATATGTAGATCTTCTCTATCTCCCCTGGTATGTAGCCCAGTACAGGGAGAAGGGTCAGCCTGATGCTTATCAGGGCCACTTACCTCTACAAGTATACACTTGTAAGTGAGTATTCTTTAAGAGAATGATTCCCAATGCAAGTCACACACACTAGAGGAGTCCTCAGTCCATCGAGAACTACATAGCTTCATTCCATCGAAGAGTGTATAGGGCCTCGAGTCTTTAGTCCATCGAAGACTATACCAGGGTCCCAAGACTTCATTCCATCGAAGACTACCCTAAGATCATTCCCACATGGTCAATTCCATCTGACCAATATTGGAATGTATGTCCGATACTTTCCTCCTGGAGATATAGCAACAACTCGAATCTTCAGTCCATCGAATATTACATCTAGGACATTTCCACATGATAAAGTCCATTTGATCAATATTGGAATGTCTTCTTGATGCTGCAATCATCAACACTCCTTGAGGGAAACATTTCCATTCCTACTAAGCTTGTCCCTAACAAAGGCTTGGTGCAAATGTTAGTTGTTTTCTTATCTATGGATATGTGTTGGAGCCTCACTTCTCCCTCTTACACAATGTATCTGATTAAGTCTTGCAATATCCTTCGAAAGCCACCATGCTTCATGATTTTCATCATCGACTGTGATATATGAGTGATACATATATCTGCGTCATGTCTCAAACTAGAGACTATATAATATGTTTCTTTATGAAACCATCACTATAGCACCCTCTTAGAGCTATCACTATTATCCTGCCTCCTGCCCGGAACAAGAAACAAGAACAACAACATTTCCATGGCAACCTCCATGGAATTTAACAATATAACTTGCCCGGAATAGACAACAAAACAAGAATATCTCCTAGAGTGGAGATCAACAAATGTATCTCTAGTATTAAGGGGTTAGTATAATAATCATAACATCAATAGATCAAAATACAACTATATGTTCATAATATCAAAATAATTTCATAACATCTAGAGGCGTATCAAAACAATCAAACCTAGAGTGCATTGTTCCTTTGAATGTATTGGATCTGAGATCCCTCTGGATCTATGATTGTTTCTTGGACAAAAGATGTCTTCTCTTGAAAATACCCTCAATATAGTTATACAGTTTAAACATATACAAGTACATACCTCCCACAACAACAAAAAATAGCGGCACCATCTTGTAGCAGCAGAAAGTAGCGATAAACCCTAAAACTTCAAAGTGCTCCAACTTGCAATATGAAGGTAGATGGTGATGCACTAGGGTATGGAGCACATGTTGGTGAATGAATTAGGACAAGCAACCTAGGGAAAGGTGCTCAATGAGCTTGAAAAAATAAAATTGTGCAACGACAAGGTAATGCGGCAGACTACAGCGACAAACTGCAACAACAAGGTAAATCCCACGATCTTACTTCTAGCGATTAGATTGTTATGAAGGAAACCAAGCTCTGACACCATGTTGAGTTTTCGTTAATTACATTAACATTAGATTTACCATATCAATTTGAACTTCTTGTGTATGCTCGTTTCTCCATAAGCAATGTTACACCATCGCCACCCAACAAGAGGTACCTACTCGTGCCACCCATGAGCATAACATATATAGCCCCTGGGAAACTCTTCTACACAAGGAGAGACAACCCAACAAACCTTCTTATAGATAATATGCCTGCAAATATAAAATAACCAAGAACTAGCTCTATCTACTAGAGCAAACCACAAGAAATAATCCCAACATAGATGCAACACACACTAGCCAGAGCACTAGGGTGTCTAGCCTCCACCAG
>JZKD02S2077922.1:258562-269190 GCA_000966675.3 Picea glauca | reverse complement strand
GAAAGTGAGGTACATCATACTATCCCTCCTTATCTCTTTTTCGATGGATAAAATTAATCTATAGGAATGGTAGTGTCCAAAGGTAGTTTTCTGTCTTGGTAGAGGGGTCTGTATTACAAGGGAAAGTTCACCTGTCCGCAGGGGAATATTTCCGTAACAAAAATTGGTGACCATACTAGGGAATATTTCCTCTCAATGATCATTTGACGCTCTTAAGAATGCCTTAATGAACACACCTCTTTTGCAACCATCAAATTATGCGAAAGATTATATCCTTTATTTGGTTGCCTCCACTTCCACTATTTCTATGGTGTTAGTCCAGGAGGATGATGACGACACAAAACATGTGATATACTATCTGATTAAAAGTCTATCAGGTCCCAAACTCCGGTATTCACATGTCAAAAAGTTTGCTTTGGCAGCAATTATTTCCATCCAAATATTTCACCACTACATTATGTTATGCACTACCACGGTCATTGCAGACTCGAACCCCATGTACCACATATTGAATCATCAAGTACTTGGGGGAAAATATTCAAAATGAATTCTCATTATCCAAGAATTTGATCTCGAGTGCCAAATCCAAGGCTAAGAAATTGTTGGTTTTTGCGGAATTAATTTGCGATCTTCCCCAGACTGATGAGAATATTGATTCTGGTGATTATCTTCCCAATGAATCCTTGTTCCTCATTAGTACGTCCGATCCTTGGTATGGAGATATTATTCTCTATCTCCAAACCAAATGCTTTCAGCCTAGCATTTCACATGATGAATGACGTCGCATTAGAAACCACTCAAAGTGCTACATTATCATTGGCGACACCTTGTACTGTCGGAGCATTGATATTGTCCTACGACATTGCTTAACCCATGAAGAGGCTGAACAAGTTTTAAATGAATGTCACCTTGGAGATTTTGGCGGTCATCTTTCTGGGATGGCTACATCCCAAAATGTTTTATGTGTCAGTTATTTTGGGCTTTCCATATTCAAAGATTACATTGAGGCTGTTAAAAAATGCCCACTCTGTCAGATATTTCCGAACAAAGCATGTACCCTCCCAGATCCACTTCATCCCATTTTTGTCGTCGGACCCTTAGAAAAATGGGACATTGATTTTATGCAATTTAAGCCTACCTTAGCAATGGGCATGGTTATATTATCATTGTCGACGATTGTTTCACTAAATGGGTTGAGGCTATGCCTACATTCCTTAACAATGGTTGCACTACATCACCTTTTGTGTTCAATCACATCATCACTCGATTCAGTGCCCCACAAGTTGTTGTAACTGATCATGGATCCTATTTCCAGAACTAGATGATGGGCGAATTACACACCAAGTTAGGTTTTTTCCATGAAAATTCATCTCCCTACTACCCTCAGGAAAATGGACAAGTTGAAGCCATCAAAAAATTCCTAAAAACCATGCTTCAACGCATGGTGGGAGTGAAAAAAAACTCTTGGCACTTGCAACTCTTCTCTGCACTCTGGGTTTATCGAAATTCAGTTAAAACCACGACTAGATTTACACCCTTCCAGTTGGTATATAGGATAGAAGTGGTGCTATCGATCGAATGCGAGATTCCTTCATTGAAACTTACCGTAGAACTCCTACCCCATACTTCTATTGAAGAGGAACGATTCTTATATCTAACCAAGTTGGATGAAACTTGTTGCAATGTTGCTCTCATCAACGAGACATACCAAAAACGCATCAAAAATCAATATGATAAGTTTTTCTAACCTCCCTCTTTTGCAGAAGGAGATATAGTCCTAGTCTATGGTCAAGATCATGACAAGTTGGAGGCAGGAAAGTTAGAACCCATGTGTCATGGGCCATACATCATAAAACGCATGTTACACAGAGGCGCCTACGAGTTAGTAGACTACAATGGAATATCTCTTGGTGATCCCTAAAATGGGCTTTACCTCAAGAAGTACTATGCATAGAATATTTTGCATGTGTGCTTTGTACATTACTGTACTATATACTTTTGACTTGGTGTGTATTTTCTTTTGCGTGCACAAGTTTTCCCCAGCTGCTTATACTTATCTTTGTGATCAAATGCGCAGATGACATCATCCTTTCCCATTTATTTCAGGTTTGCGGATGGCGCTAGTCGACATACCCAGAACATCACTTCTGCAGCTTGGGTCATCTACCACTCTAGCGAGTTAGTGAGTTCATGAGGAATTTTCCTTGAATCTGCAACCAATAACATTGCAGAGTATCATGTCGTCATCAAAATTTTAACCGAAGCCTCCTCTCTAGGTATAACTCAATTGATTATCAACCTCAATTATCAACTCGTGGTCCATCAACTAAATCGTGAGTACGTCGTTCGCAACTTGCTTTTACTACGTCTCCACCTAAGGGTTCATCATCTCGAAAGATCATTTGAATTCTTAGAATACAGACATATATCAAGAGAAATCAACACGATTACGGATTGGTTAGTGAATTACATGTTGGATTGGTATATTGCACATAGATAAACATTTGGAACATAAATCATATGTATAAAAAACATCACTTAAAACAAAAAAATACAACATAAGTAGCCATCGTAAAACTCGTTTATATATATAAGCTTGATAGCAAAAGTTTTTGTCAAAATACAAGATACAAAAGTAAATTACAGGGCAAAACATGGACCTTCATGCCCATAGAATCATCATAAATATTACAAAATGACTGGAGACTCTACTTGTCCCCCTGCACCACGTTGTGCTCCGCATAGCACACTACTTCCCTTTCCACCTGTCGTAGCAAATGATTAAGGCCTTCGGAGACCCCAACTGTATGTCGCTAAAGGTGTAGAGGCACATCTCGCCTTCTCAGGGGATGAACATCCATGGTCAAGCTACAGAGGTTCCTCTCCAACTCTCAGAGTCCTCTCACTACGACATCATGCTCTGTCGCTGCATGTGCATCTTCACGATGTCCTAATGCTAGTATCTCTACTAGACATGATGCACCTCTGTTTGCATGATGAAAAAAAAATGAATTAGATCCCTCGTCGTACAACCAAAAACATATAAAAAAAAACAAAAATATTGTTACAAGGTTATACCATCAAGAAGTACCAAATCCTCACTGCCCCTAAAATCCACCCCAACATATGGGAAATCCTTGATCACCACCAGCTTCCTCCTCCACCATGCAAATAAGTCGACAGTAAATCTAAAAGTTGAGGGCTCATTCCCCAACCTAGGGGAGAGACTGGTCCACCTCTCCATGCGAGGCTCAGTCGCAGGGCGTGCTATCATTACAACATGTGGTTGCATCTGTGGAATCTACTACAGGAAAAATGAGATCAAGAAATAACCATATCCAAACTGTTTTTGCCTGCCAGTTCTACATTTGGATATCTTCTCTTTAACGTTCCTCAAGAACCCTGCGCTCCAGTTGAACATCCTAGGTTTCAAGAACTAAATGGCATAAGAAATTTGGGACTTAGAGGTGAGATGGGCACTAATGATTCCCGCCAAATTGGTGATGGAAAATAGGACGGATAGGAGAGACATATCCATCATGTCTTTTATAACGATCTTTCCTCCTACCAACCATGACCCTGATATGCAGTATTTGACAACATATGCCTCGGTTAGTCGGGGAGTAGTCCAATGTCTAGAAAAAAGAATGGGCACTCCTCTCCTCGAAATCCTCGTCAAAAAGTACACATCATCCATCTCGATCTCAAGCATATGCGTTCTTATTCGAAATGATTGCTCACCGCCATCCCACAAACCGATCAAATATTTGAGCAATAACACTTCTTTCCTCATATTATAAAGTTTGAATTACGTAAGCAAGACGCAATTGCGTAAGGACGCCCTCGCTTGAGGGTCTCGTAGAGAAGCGATGTCTTCAAATTTGTGCTCTTGTTCTTTCCACTCAATCATGATTAGCTATGAGTGAAACCTGCAAATGCTTCAATTAAACATCATTAGCTAATTTTTTGAAGAAAATCTGCCCTTCTTTCCAACCAAAAAATCAAAATTTTTCAAATTTTTGCGCCTATCTCTCCCTTAAAGAAGAAAACAGAGCACTAGCGCACCCTCAATGCACACACCAGGGCATTGAAATCATGATCAGCGCTCCCCTCGAATCCTTGAGGGAGCATTGATCCAGTTCGGCGCTCTAGGGCTTATCAAGGAGCTTAAGCACAGAGAATAAGGGCTGAAATGAAATAAAAATACATGGAAATGAATGAGGAGGAGGAAAGAACCAACCTGATCTGGACAGTTTCAAAAACGGTCGCCCACAGTCCCCATAATCAATGCTCAAAAAAACGTTCCAAAGAGGCAAAAACTCAAAAATGAGAGGAGAATAGTAAAAACAAAGGTAAAAATGAATTTTTTCCCTAATTTGATATTTGATATGTTCAAATTTGGTCATTTATCCTTATTATAAATTTTATTTTTGGTTTTTTGTCATTTTTCGAGAAGCTACTAATGTCTTTTGCCCAGAACAGCTTGATTTTACAGGAATTTGAGCAAAGTTCTTCGATGACCTTGTAACGCCAATGATCTTAGTCTTTGTTCTTTTTCGCGCTCATAAATACATGAGAATGTAATCGAGTATAATTTTATCACTTTTTCGGACTCGTAAAGGTTATACGAAAAAGGAAACCCCTGGAGTCTCCTTTAATCTCTTTTCAGACTCTCTAAACATGAAAATATTGTCAAGTGATCTTGCTTCCTTTCACACTCATTAAAAGGTTCGAAAGGGCGTCTTCTGATTAATAGTTTATCTCTTTTTCGGACCTCGGGGACTAAAATTACGAAAAAGAAAAACCCTGGAGTCACCTTTAAGTTCTTTTCAGACTCTCCAAACATGAAAAAACATCGAGTTTTCCTTCTCTGGACTCACTAAAGGGCCCATCCGGGGACGAACCCTTACTTCTTCCAGCTCATTAAAAAAGGGAAGAGATACTTACCGAAGGTGAGTTATATCGAGCATGTGTTATCCTCCTCGAGATCATTAAATTAAAAAGAGGTAATCATCTATCTGGATGGGGGAAAAAATTGAAGGAAGTAGGTCAATTTTCTTGAAAACTTTTGCAAACAGCTCTTGCAGTCGCCCTTGAACACGACACTTGTTTTAACCTACACTGAACACTTGGATAATTTGCTAAACCTCCGCAGTGAACCAATCCTATGATTCTTTCCACTCCTTTGACCCATCTGAGTCCACTCGTTGTATTATGTTTTGGTCCACTCTGAGTTTATGTTGCCAAGTCTCACATCATGCCTTAGTGTTCAAGCGAAGTTTTCATCTCGAAAGTCAACCATCTACAAAATTACCAGTTTCCACACTCGTGTTAGTTTGTGTTCATCTACTATATCTTATCACTTTTCTCTGTTAGTTTTGTGTTGATGATGGGGGATACATCAAGGCCCTCCTTCAGCGAGTCTTTTCCCATCGACTTCAACACATCATCTAAGAATTAGACTTAGAAACCAATTAGTACCTTGGGACCCGCATGCCTCAATGGCAGGCCTCCTCACTTCCAACAATAGATTTACATCATTGACCTTTGATCAGATGATTCCACAAATGTTCGACCTCGGCTCATTTATTCACATTCACTAGAATGTACTAGGGTACCTTGGGAATCATTGACATCATTGGTAATTTCCCTTATACTTGTTAACAGTTTACCTCAATGACTAGTAATCAAGTGGTTTATACCATGTTCGACATCAAATCATCTATTCACATGGCTAGATTCGTACTACATCGGGAATGGGACGAAGACCCTGGGTTGAGCATCCACTCTAATATCTTCTCTGTCCAGGCTACGAAGGAAGTCATTTGAGCATGTTGATACATATGTTGCCACATAGATCCACGTTGTATTTGTTTGTGGATATGTTTTATCATCTCGTAGCTCCACTGTGTATTTTGCATGGCTACGATCTGTTCATGTCATAGAAGTATGTATCCACATTGTATCTCTGGTGGCCATACCCTTATTCAATATCATCAGTGATCCATAGTGTATTTATTGGCGGCCATACTTTGAGTCACTTATAGTCCAAGCATAGGTATGCATGCCTCGGGAATGGAACACATATTAACATTGTTTGATGGTTGTCTGCAGCTTCTACTAGGTTCTCTAACTCCATATCCTTGCTTCGAAGAATCTACAAAGTGTTTTAGACCATCAACTTTCATCTTTTGGCTTCACACTTTGGGGGGAAATCTGTTACACATCAAAATTCCTCACTTCGATAATGTCACATTCTCATTGTCATAAGTGTCGCAAGTGTCGCACTTTTGTTGCAAGTGTCACATTCTCGTTCCACAAGTGTTGCATCGCGAACGACACCAAAAAAAACACTTGATACAACCCCTAAAACATGTTAGAATAATAAGCCCCATCATTTGACAGTCAAAACAAATGTTTTTCTATGAGAATTGCTCATCTTGGCAACTTTTGGGAAGATCAACGCTCCCCTGCTCTTATGCAGGAAGTGTTAGCACTCCTTTCCCATATTACAGGGAGTGTTGTAGTGTTATGTTCCCCATTCTAAGGGAGCATTGAATTGGCTGAGAAAATCTTGGAAGAAATCCCCTTTTTCTCTAAAGACAACTATGGATGGATCAAGTTGGTTTGGCTCGAATCTAACCCCTAGGATGCATCTAAGGGAGATATCACAACTGATGGAGCCATAAGCTCTACTAATCCCAAATATAACCAAGGTGGTTGAGCCTCTCAAAGCCTATAAATGGAGGCATTCTCATTGTGAACAAAGAGGAGAAAATCAACAAAAGCATTGTTATTTTGATTGTGGATCTTTCGAGCAAGGGGTTGGATGAGGAAGACTTGGAGAGGTTGTTGCAACATCATCTAAAGATTGTAAGTGTCTTTCTGAAGTTTTCATTAATATACTTGGCCTATTTCCTTCTAGTATGTGTTTACATGTACTTGTCTATGCTTGTATTAATCTTGATAGATAGATTGATTCTATCTAATCCATTAGAGTAGGAGATAGTCATTTGTCTCGTTTTATCCATTGCAGGTATTGTTTGGAACTCACAGATTGGAGCAGCTTGGACAAACTTCGAAAGCGAGGTACATCATACTATCCCTCCTTCTCTCTTTTTTGATGGATAAAATTAATCTATAGGAATGGTAGTGTCCAAAGGTAGTTTTATGTCTTGATAGAGGGGTTTTTACTTCAAGGGAAAGTTCATCTATCCGCAGGGGAATATTTCCGTAACAACTGGGTTCACAATGTTCAACAATGTTACAATGCCTCATTATCTCACACCCCACATTCCCTAGCAAGATTGGAAAGTACAATCCTTAGAATGAATGGATTTTCCACTAGCCCATAACGTTATATATGCATGCCTCTATTTTGACACGTGACACTCAAGGAACTAATCTCCCACCACTTGGGAGCTCGTCCCATCACTTATGAACTTATGATATAATAATATGAGTTTATTACTTAGGAATTAGGAATATTTTAATATTTCTTGGCTTAGCCCTTAGTCTCTTTCCTTAATCATTTAGCCCCCTTTTCCCTCTTGTGGAGTCCTAGCTCCCCATACTCTTTGGTCTGACTTGGTCTACAACCATGGTGTATTTTATTAATATATATGAGTGTGATTACAATGTACAATGCTATGCTCATCGGTTTTTCAGCATACAAGTTATCTAACCTAATATCACATTGGCACTCTGGCCAAACATGCACTCTGACCCAAACATAAGTGACTCACTGGCCTAAAATATCATATGTACACATACACATACAATTAGAGATCCAAAAGTGGGGTATTACAACTCACATTTAGACAGCTAAATATATATAATTTTTAAGGAGTATTTTTTCTATTTGTTTAATGATCTTTATTTATACATATATCATAAGTCTAAAATACATAAGCCTTTTATTTATGGCTTAAATTTTTGTTATTTCACCCATAAAAACAAACTATATGGTGCACAAATACAAATGACTATCTACAATTTAAAAAATGATTAATCATATTAAGACCCTCAAATGGATGTTTGACTTTATTAATTTTTAAAAAATAATTTAAATTTATTAATTTTAAAATATATATAAACTAACACAATCACATTATTAAAAGTGATTGATATAAGACATCATTTTCTACTTCAAACTAACACATTAATTTTCTTATATCAATTATTTTTAATAATTTATTTACAATTAATAATTATGATTAAAATAAAATTGAAAAAAATAAATTTTTAAAAAAAATTAAATATCCATATACCATTAATACTTCATAAATATTGATTGAATAAAAATATTTTAAATAACAAATATAAGAACAATTTCCGCCATGCATGAATGAAGCCCTACAGTGCATAAAACAAGTTGGGGCTATAGACTCCATCGTTATGCTTAGTAGCAATAAAATGTACTCCCGCTCTCCCATGGAGTCTTCCTTACTAGTGTGTCACCTTCATCGTGTTCACTCCATTTGTCTACAATGATGTTTGGAGGGCCTCTTCATTATGTCCACCTGCACTATTTCAAGGGTCTTGGCAGGTTTAGCTTCTATTTACAATGATGTTTGAAGGGCCCGTTCACGTTAAATTTTAAATAATAAGTATAGAAACAATGATATATTTTTCTAGTATACATGAATGTTAAAATAATATATGAACAATGATATGCTACAAAATGCTTTTTTAGCATGAAAAATAAAAGACAAATCTTAAAATTCTACAAGTAAATAATAAACTAATTACAAATAAATAAATCAAAATTCAAAACTCATTAAAAAAACCATTAATTTACATAATAAGTATTGATCAAAAACCATTAACTTACATAATAAGTATTGATCATATGACCATAATGAAAAATGAACTTTCAAGACTTAGGATACCTCCACAATTTGTAGAGAGACTGAAGTTAGAGAGAAAGTTAGGATACCTTCACAATTTGTAGGGAGACTGAAGTTAGACAGAAAGTTAGGATACCTCCACAATTTGTAGGGAGACTGAAGTTAGACAAAAAGTTAAACAACTGTAAATTATTTTGTACATCACACTCCCTCAACACACAACTATTCATCTCTGCTAATCAGAAGAATTTCTCATATGCTAATTAGTGGGATAATTCTTGTCCATCGCTATTCTAAAAACACTTTGAACATCGTGCACAATGTTTTTAGAATGCACACTTAAAAAAAGTGAGCTAGCTTTACAAACTCAGTCGGTTTCTCTTACACTATTCCAACTAATGGAATATAAAACAACCTTTGCTACTTGAATAGAGGCATGCTAAGTGGCAAGACCTATTAATCAAGTCAATAATCACAAATGGCCCAATTATAAAATGCAAGAAAATTAATAAATTTAATCACAATCATCCATTAAACAGAGGAATAATATTCTATGTCATTCAATGCATATACACTTAATATTTTTAATAAAAAGACTCTAAAAATTTTAATAAAAAGACTCTAAAATCTGGCATCCCAAATAGAGATACACTTAATATTTTTAATAAAAAGATTCTAAAATCTCGCATTCCATTTCCAATATAGGGTCTTCCATTTATAGTAATTAACATTAAAATGTATAAAAAAAAATTACAATTGTACAAATTTGTTTTAAAAAATTATGGCATTTAAATAGTACATGGTTTTCTTGAATTGAACATATGAAATATAATTTAGAAGAAAGTAACATACCACTTTTAGAAGAATGTGAATTTTTGTAAGTTATATCAATTTTCTATAAATAAAAGTTTTAAATTTAGTAAAATAATTCAATTATTCATGTTTCAACTTTTTACAATATATTCTACTAAATTATGCATATATTTCTAATAATTCCTTTTAACTATTTTTTATTTTTCTAAATTTTTAATTTCATTTAACCTAATAATAACATTATACAAAACAATATTATATTTTTATCAAAATTAAAAAGTTATAAGTCAAAAACTTTAATAATATTATAACATTTAACCTAATAATAACATTATACAAAACAATATTATATTTTTATCAAAATTAAAAAGTTATAAGTCAAAAACTTTAATAATATTATAATGTCTAAGTAAAAAAATAATTTCCAAAACTAAAATAAAACCCAATTTACATAGCTAAAATAAAACCCAATTTACATATAAATGGTGTTGAAAGTTTGATACAAAATATCTACATTCAAGATATGTCGTATTATTTTCCTAAAAAAATCCACTTGTCCAAGTAAAATAATAGGATTGGAAAAATTCACTTCCCCATGTTTCTGTACCATACATCCTAAATGCACTATTGGGACCATCGATGTAATTTACAAAAGCTTGTTCAGCACTTTCTGTCTCGACCTCAGACATTGTCACCACATCTATTTTCTTGTTTGTTTTATGATTTTCTAAATTTTTTATTAATACTGAGTTACCATAAATTCTTAATTTTTTAAGTGTTTTCAAATTTAAATATCTTTCTGACAATATTTCTAACTGAGGGCACCTTATTATTGTAAACACTTGAAGTAGAGGCATTGCCGCCTCTTCTACCACGGGTAACTCTTCCAATCCAGATAAAAAAGAGAGTGAAAGTATTTCTAATGAAGGAAATGCCCCGCTGCCACCAAATTCTTTCGGAAGCTTC
>JZKD02S2077922.1:218194-229623 GCA_000966675.3 Picea glauca | reverse complement strand
TTATTATTGAGTTATTAACATTAACTTATTTTTTTCATAAGGAAATTTAAAAATTAACTTAATTTTTCACAATAAAATTTAAAAATTAATATCTATAATAAAAAAAACTAGCAAATATCCAACTATTTTTCTTCATTTTATTAAGAAAATTAAGAAAATAAAAGCTTTTTCAAAAAAATCATATACTTTATTATAAAATTAAATCATAATTTTTTTTTCAAAAAATTCATATATCATTTCATGAAATTACAAAGCAAAAACCTCATAAATGAAATTCAAAAATTACACAGATAAAATTTCAACAATAAAAGAAACTAATTAATAACATATAACACTATATATTTAAAAGAAACTAATTAATAACATATAACACTATATATTTAAAATGCAAAATCCATAAAAACTTTTGAAACTTGCTCATTATCTTTAAAAAAAACACTATGTTGATATCCACCAACAATTCCATGTATATATACTTCAAGTCCTTTCTGTAAAAGTATTGTATTGTAAAGACAATGCATCCCTAAATGTGGTGGTTGAGTGTTGTTGGCTTAGGGTTGAATTGTTTGAGACTATCTAGATTTGCTAAAAATAAGGAAAGTGTGTTTAAAAATAGAAAAAAAATAAGAGAAATGCAACCACTATTATTTTTCTATTAGCATAATAAACTGAGTTTGCAATATATTTAAAAATAAATGGTTATTAAGAAGGATTTAATTATTTATAAATCTATAAAAGAATTCTTATAGCTTCCAATAGTTATTGCAAAGATATAACTAATTGAAAAGTTATATTAAATAATGGAAAAACTTTGAAAACACTTCCAAGGAATTGGCTACTACCCAATCTGCTTCTCTGGCTCTTTTTAAATAGAGAACAACATATCTCGCGTTTACAGTGTGTGCACTTGGTTTTAAAAACGACGGAAGATCTGCGGACTCTATGGAGATTACATTACTGATCCCGCGTGACGTTGGACTGCAAAACAATGGGGAGAACAATTAATTACAACATTCAGAAGAAAATAGAAATGATCAGTAGATAAGGGTTTGAAGGGAGAGTTTTGATTCCGAATTCTTACAGGAAAGAAATCACCACCTGTTTCTAAATGGTAAGAGATGGAAAACATGGAGACACTCTATGCCCATAAAGAAACGAATAACACCCATAAAGAAACGAATAATAGGTTGAGCTTCCTCGCTAGAGGCACTGCCCAGCCGAGGTAAGTGTCGGCCACGATGCAGGAGATGGGCGCTACATTGGGTCATTGATGGAGATTGTTGATGAGCTCCTCCACAAGCCTTCCATCTTACCCAACGAACAATAAAATTGTTTGTTCGTATTCCATGTTTTGAACTCGCCAAGCATGCAATTAGGTATAGCCACCAGCCCTCTGGTACACTCACCATACGAATGTTGAGGTGCAATGCAAATCATAGAGGCAATGGGGAAATTTTGATCACATCGTACCAAATGACTTATCCTTCCCTGACATTAGTTAATTAATGGATGTACGTTCAGCTTATCTTTTTTTTGTAAGAGTAATAACAACACCCACAGGCATAGCAAAGAGATATGGACAACAAAGAGATGAGATAGGTAAAGTGAGTGGAATTCAAAAAAAAATGGTTTGGATGAAATTTTTAACCATATTTATATGTAACAAGTAAACCACCCATGAGGAAATTTTCCCATCAACTGGGACTATTCTTTTGACCACAAGGATAGTTATTTTCAGCGGAAACAGAATGGTCAGGTAATGCCTTCCACGGCATAAAAACGGAAAGAGAAGGTGCATATAATACTCGGAATAGCTTAGCAGTACTCTTTGACTTTTACAAAGCTATTTGTGCGTGTATATCCAATCTTCACTTTCAAATCTATAAAGGAAATTCACTCTAAGATTGAAAGATATGGTGAAGGACTCTGGTTGCAGAATCGTGGAAGCACTGAATGAAGCGATTTCAAAGAATGGGTAGTACAGGAATAGTGAGTACTACCTTTACCTTTAAAAGATGGAGGTGGGGTAGTATCCCTTCTTTCAACACACCTATCTTTACAATATTTGGAATCTATGGCAAATGCAACATCTCTAACTTTGGGAATCCATATTCTAATCCATGATCCCCTATCTCCAAGTCCTTCACAGTGGGGTGCTTGCTTAATTTTAAAATTTTCAAATTGGGCAAGCTCTCCAATGGAGGAAGATTTTTCACATTGTGCCAAGAATCCAACTCTAACCTTTCTAATTGTTGAAACTCACGTATCCATTTTGGTAATTGCATTCCTCTGTAATCACATAACACAAGACTCTGCAAGTTCTTCATATTCTGCATCCCCTCAAGAAGATTGCACTTCAGAGGAATCATGTGGTTATAATGCAAATATAAATGTCTCGTTTTCACCCATGATCCCATTATGGTTCCCATTATTTCATGGTTTTCAAACTTAAACAACATGTATAGATGGATCTCTATGAGATTTTTAAGATCCTTGAGAGCTATTACATATTTGTGATGGTCCACAACATTTTTCATAACCAAGCTCAAATACAGTGTTTTCAATGAAGTGAGTTGAGATATCTCTGTTGGTACTCATGTTAAATATTTACACTATGAAATATCTAAAAATTGAAGGTTAGAAAGATTACCTATGTCTCTCGGTAATTCCCTGATGGAAGTACACCTTAATTTGAGAAACTCGAGTTGACTGACAGATGTTGGCACCGACTCTATTTGGGTATTCGACAGATCAAGAACCCTCAAAGCAGTGAGATTGGTTAGAAAACTCCATCCAACATTATATGTCAATGGATTTTTGGATAAGATTAGACTCAAAAGTTGTGTGTATGCGAAATCCTCTGGCACAGATTCAATTTGATTATGATGGAGTGACATCCTTTTCCAATCCCGAGTCTGACTGCATGAGAAATCTTCGAGTTGTAATCCTGCATGGCACAAAGAATTTTTCTGTTGCTCCCCGATATAGATAGAGACATCACGAATAACATCATGCACTCTTCTAAACCGCTTTTTCCATACATTCACAGGTTTCCCCCGCATTTCAAAATTTACACTCTGAAACAAACCACGATCTATTAGAAGTTTTACATACCTGTGCCCGAGCTGCATTCTCATTGAATAGGTTGCCCTGCTGCTGTTGACAAATCCCTTAGCGATCCACATTTGCACTAATTCATCCACCCAAATCTCCTCATCCTCTGGATACATAGCACAATAAAGAAAACAACTCTACAAGTCTGTGGGCAAGTCCTCATAGCTCCATCTTATTCGTCGATAGAGTCATTGGTTAACATGGGGATGTGTATCTGCAAAATAAGTATCTGCATTTTCCATTAAAGAAAAACAAGCATTACAGTCTTCTATTGTTGTTCCTTTACCTCTCATTAATGTGGCCACAACGGTTATGGCTAAGGGAAAACATTCGCACTCGTCTGCTATTTTCTTGGCACACTCCTTCAATTCCTCTGGAACATGGATGCTTTTGAAAGCTACTCTTTTGAACAATTCCCAGCCTTCCTCCTTCAACAAGGGATCCACTTTTATGGAATTTTCTTCCTTCATTAACGTTAAATCTCTGATGCGTGTAGAGAATACTACTTTGCTCCCTTTAGTAGTCCCAAATGCCACAGCTAATTCTACTAAAATGCCACATCTAATTCTTGTAGGTCCATTGCAGCCCATATGTCATCCAATATTAAAATAAATGTCCTCTTAAGCAGACTTGCAGACAACGTCATCTTTGGCTTATCAGTATTAAGATCAGAAATGTCGAAAAGGTCTAGTTTGAGTTCCTTTGCAATACAACCTTGCAAGTCTCGAACTCCATAGTCTCGAGAAGCTATTAGCCAAATCACAACATCAAAGACATTACTGACCTTGTAAAATTTGTAGACCCTTTGGAGCAGCGACGTCTTTCCAACGACGGGCATACTATACACACAAATCGATCGAACTTCTGGAGGTTCAGCACTAATCCACGTCTTGAGTTGAGTCTCAGCAGTTTTAATTTCCTTTCCTACAAAGCCAAATTCTAGCATGGGTTGAAGTAGGACATCTACCTCTTGCGGCGACATTATCGCCCGAGCATACGTAGATATTGATAAGTCAATCGACAAGTCATTTAAGAGCTTGTCCATTTCGGCGGCCAATTTTGGAATTCGTCTTGGAATTCTGGCGTTGGAGATGCCTTCCGCCTTTTGCATGACATTGTGCATCCTCCCCAACCAAGTTTGGATGATTGGCAAGGGCGTTGTGTTCTCATTATCTCGAAAGAAATTGCAGATATCTTGTGAAAGGTTCTTCAAACGATCTTTGTTATGTCGCATTAACTGATTTTTTGGCTCCATGTGAATAATATCATCTAGTTGTTTCGTTATTGGAGTAAAAACGCCCTTCTTTATAATGTCCACCAGAACTTGACTAGAAACTCCAGTTCCTATGGCCATGGCGTTACTCAAAGAGGAGAGAGAGTTATGGGCCATGGAGCGGAGAGAGAAGCAGGTGCGAATATATCCAGTATAAAAACCGAGAAATCTGAGCTTGAATGTACAAGGACGGCTGATGCAACTGCAAGGAAAAGAGGATGTGTGATTGAGGGAGGACAGGCAATATGCCATTAATAGGCGGAGGTGATGGCTGGTATCGTGGAATGTGGAATGCTATGGCATCGGGTCTGTCGGTGTGGGTCCCACTGACAACACCTTTATGAGGGTGGTATGATAAAAAAAAAAGTGAGTGAATTGGCATCCATCATAAAAGGCAACGAAGCATGTCGTATAATTTCAGTGCAAAGATGAAGGTTTTTTTTATTTTCGAGTCGAGACAGGTAACACATCAAATCAAAGTTATGATCTATTTAATACAAAATTCATTTTGTATCGGGACTTGGGCTCATTTCATTTATTCACGGGTTAGTCTTTGTATTTCTGGATTTGTGTTCTCTTTGGTGTGGAAGGAGTTTTACAGGTGGACAAATATGGTTTTCTACAAAACCTAACACTAAAATATGCCTTCGACATAATAAACAATATGAAATTAACTATTATTCCTACCAGATTATCTTACTCTTGTATATTTGATCCCATGACACATGAACCATAATTACAATAAATGTCTATCTCTGTTATTTGTCAAATAGTAATGATATATTTCACTTTAATACTCTCTAGAAGATGAAATTTGTATCTTTGTATTTTTAAGCCGAAAGGCGTACACCTATTGACAATGGTCACATTTAATAGGTTTTTAGTGCTTAATCAATTTTGTATGGACAAGATTAAATATTGATGGAATATTTTACATGTTTATTTTTTTACTTTTACTTGATCATATTTAAAATTTACTNTGAAACTTGCTCATTATTTTTAAAAAAACACTACTTTGATATCCACCAACAATTCCATGGTATATATACTTCAAGTCTTTTCTATAAAAGTATTGTATTGTAAAGACAATGCATCCCTAAATGTGGTGGTTGAGTGTTGCTGGCTTAGTGTTGAATTGTTTGAGACTATCTAGATTTCCCAAAAATAAGGAAAGTGTGTTTAAAAATAGAAAAAAAATAAGAGAAATGCAACCACTATTATTTTTCTATTAGCATAATAAACTGAGTTTGCAATATATCTAAAAATAAATGGTTATTAAGAAAGATTTAATTATTTATAAATCTATAAAAGAACTCTTATAGCTTCCAATAGTTATTGCAAAGATACAACTAATTGAAAAGTTATATTAAATAATGAAAAAACTTTGAAAACGCTTCCAAGGAATTGGCTACTACCCAATCTGCTTCTTTGGCTCTTTTTAAATAGAGAACAACATCTCTCGCGTTTACAGGGTGTGCACTTGGTTTTAAAAACGATGGAAGATCTGAGGACTCTATGGAGATTACATTACCAATCCCGCGTGACGTTGGACTGCAAAACAATGGGGAGAACAATTAAATACAACATTCAGAAGAAAATAGAAATGATCAGTACATAAGGGTTTGAAGGGAGAGTTTCGATTCCGAATTCTTACAGGAAAGAAATCACCACATGTTTCTAAATGGTAAGAGATGGAAAACATAGAGACACTCTATGCCCATAAAGAAATGAATAACAGGTTGAGATTCCTCACTAGAGGCACTGCCCAGCCGAGGTAAGTGTCGGCCACAATGCAGGAGATGGGTGCTACATTGGGTCGTTGATGGAGATTGTTGATGAGCTCCTCCACAAGCCTTCCATCTTACCTAACGAACGATGAAATTGTTTGTATTCCATGTTTTGAACTCGCCAAGCATGCAATAAGCTATAGCCACCAGCCCTCGAGTACACTCACCATCCGAATGTTGAGGTGCAATGAAAATCATAGAGGCAATGGGGGAATTTTGATCACATCGTACCAAATGACTTATCCTTCCCTGACATTAGTTAAGTAATGGATGTACGTTCAACTTATCTTTTTTGTGCAGGAGTAATAACAACACCCATAGGCATAGCAAAGAGATATGGACAACAAAGAGATGAGATAGGTAAAGTGAGTGGAATTCGAAAAAAAATGGTTTGGATGAAATGTTTAACCATATTTATATGTAACAAGTAAATCACCCATGAGGAAATTTTCCCGTCAACTGGGACTATTCTTTCGACCACAAGGATAGCTATTTCCAGCGAAAACCGAATGGTCAGGTAACGCCTTCCACAGCATAAAAAAGGAAAGAGAAGGTGCATATAATACTCTGAATAGCTTAGCAATACTCTTTGACTTTTACAAAGCTATTTGTGTGTGTATATCCAATCTTCACTTTCAAATCTATAAAGGAAATTCAATCTAAGATTGAAGGATATGGTGAAGGACTCTAGTTGCAGAATCGTGGAAGTGTTGAATGAAGCGATTTCAAAGAATGGGTAGTACAGGCATAGTGAGTACTACCTTTACCTTTAAAAGATGGAGGTGGGGTAGTATCCCTTCTTTCAACACACCTATCTTTACAAGATTTGGAATCTCTGACAAATGCAACATCTCTAACTTTGGGAATCTATTTTCTAATCCATGATCCCCTATCTCCAAGTCCTTCATAGTGGGGTGCTTGCTTAATTTTAAAATTTTCAAATTGGGCAAGCTCTCCAATGGAGGAATATTTTTCACATTGTGCCAAGAATCCAACTCTAACCTTTCTAATTGTTGAAACTCACATATCCATTTTGGTAACCGCGTTCCTCTGTAATCACATAACACAAGACTCTGCAAGTTCTTCATATTCTGCATCCCCTCAAGAAGATTGCACTTCAGAGGAATCATGTGGTTATAATGCAAATATAAATGTCTCATTTTCACCCATGATCCCATTATGGTTCCCCTTATTTTATGGTTTTCAAACTTAAAAAACATGTATAGATGGATCTCTATGATATTTTTAAGATCCTTGAGGGCTATTACATATTTGTGATGGTCCACAACATTTTCCATAACCAAGCTCAAATACAATGTTTTCAATGAAGTGAGTTGAGATATCTCCGTTGGTACTGATGTTAAATATTTACACTCTGAAATATCTAAAAATTGAAGGTTAGAAAGATTACCTATGTCTCTCAGTAATTCCCTGATGCAAGTACACCTTAATTTGAGAAACTCGAGTTCACTGAAAGATGTTGGCACCGACTCTATTTGGGTATTCGACAGATCAAGAACCCTCAAAGCAGTGAGATTGGTTAGAAAACTCCATCCAACATTATATGTCAATGGATTTTTGGATAAGATTAGACTCAAAAGTTGTGTGTATGGGAAATCCTTTGGCACAGATTCAATTTGATTACGATGGAGTGACATCCTTTTCCAATCTCGAGTCTGGCTGCGTGAGAAATCTTCGAGTTGTAGTCTTCCGTGGAACAAAGAATTTTTCTGCTGCTCCCCGATATAGATAGAGACGTCACAAATAACATCGTGCACTCTTATAAACCTCTTTTTCCAGACATTCACAGGTTTCCCCCGCATTTCAAAATTTGCACTCTGAAATAAACCACGATCTATTAGAAGTTTTACATACATGTGCCCAAGTTGCATGCTCATTGAATAGGTTGCCCCGCTGCTATTAACAAATCCCTTAGCGATCCACATTTGCACTAATTCATCCACCCAAATCTCCTCATCCTCTGGATACATAGCACAATAAAGAAAACAACTCTACAAGTGTGTGGGCAAGTCCTCGTAGCTCCATCTTATTCGTCGATAGAGTCGTTGGTTAACATGGGGATGTGTATCTGCAAAAGAAGTATCTGCATTTTCCATTAAAGACAAACAAGTATTCCAGTATTCTACTGTTGTTCCTTTACCTCTCATTAATGTGGCCACAACAGTTATGGCTAAGGGAAAAAATTCGCACTCGTCTGCTATCTTCTTGGCACACTCCTTCAATTCCTGTGGAACATGGCTTCTTTTGAAAGCTACTCTTTTGAACAATTCCTAGCCTTCCTCCTTCGACAAGGGATCCACTTTTATGGACTTTTCTTCCTTCATTAACATTAAATATCTACTGCGTGTAGAGAATACTATTTTGCTCCCTTTAGTAGTCCCAAATGCCACACCTAATTCTACTACAATGCCACAGCTAATTCTTGCAGGTCCATTGCAGCCCATATGTCATCCAATATTAAAATAAATGTCCTCTTAAGCAGACTTGCAGACAACGTCATCTTTGGCTTATCAGTATTAAGATCAGAAATGTCGAAAAGGTCTAGTTTGAGTTCCTTTGCAATACAACCTTGCAAGTCTCGAACTCCATAGTCTGGAGAAACTGTTAGCCAGATCATAACATCAAAGACATTACTAACCTTGTAAAATTTGTAGACCCTTTGGAGCAGCGACGTCTTTCCAACGACGGGCATACTATAGACACAAATCGATCGAACTTCTGGAGGTTCAACACTAATCCACGTCTTGAGCTGAGTATCAACAGTTTTAATTTCCTTTCCTACAAAGCCAAATTCTAGCATGGGCTGAAGTAGGACATCCACCTCTTGCGGCAACATTGTCGCCCGAGCATACGTAGATATTCATAAGTCAATCAACAAGTCATTTAAGAGCTTGTCCATTTCGACGGCCAATTCTGGAATTCGTCCTGGAATTCTAGCGTTGGAGATGCCTTCCGCCTTTTGCATGACATTGTGCATCCTCCCCAACAAAGATTGGATGATCGGCAAGGGCGTTGTGTTCTCATTATCTCGAAAGACATTGGAGATATATTGTGAAAGTTTCTTCAAATGATCTTTGTTATGTCGCATTAACTGATTGTTTGGCTCCATGTGAATAATAGCATCTAGTTTTTTCATTATTGGAGTAAAAACACCCTTGTTTAAAATGTCCACCGGAACTTGACTAGCAACTCCAGTTCATATGGCCATGGTGTTACTCAAAGAGAAGAGAGAGTTATGGGCCATGGAGCAGAGAGAGAAGCAGGTGAGAATATATCCAGTATAAAAACCGAGAAATCTGAGCTTGAATGTACAAGGACGGCTGCTGCAACTACAAGGAAAAGAGGATGTGTGATTGAGGGAGGACAAGCAATATGCCATTAATAGGCGGAGGCGATGGCTGGTATCATGGAATGTGGAATGCTATGGCATCGGGTCTGTCGGTGTGGGTGCCACTGACAACACCTTTATGAGGGTGGTATGATAAAAAACAAAGTGAGTGAATTGGCATCCATCATAAAAGGCAACGGTGCATGTCCTATAATTTCAGTGCAAAGATGAAGGTTTTTTTATTTTCGAGTCGAGATAGGTAACACATCAAATCAAAGTTATGATCTATTTAATACAAAATGCATTTTGTGTCGAGACTCGGGCTCATTTCATTTATTCACAGGTTAGTATTTGTATTTCTAGATTTGTGTGCTCTTTGGTGTGGAAGGAGTTTTACAGGTGGACAAATATGGTTTTCTACAAAACCTAACACTAAAATATGCCTTTGACATAATAAACAATATGAAAAGGCTTAACTATTATTCCTACCAGATTAACTTACTCTTGTATATTTGATCCCATGACACATGAACCATAATTACAATAGATGTCTATCTCTGTTATTTGTCAAATAGTAATGATATATTTCACTTTAATACTCTCTAGAAGGATGAAATTTGTATCTTTGTTATTTTTAAGCCGAAAGGCGTACACTATTGACAATGGGCACATTTAATAGGTTTTTAGTGCTTAATCAATTTTGTATGGACAAGATTAAATATTGATGGAATATTTTTCATGTTTATTTTTTTACTTTTACTTGATCATATTTAAAATTTACTATGGTGGCTAGTTGATTTCCATGTCTGAGTGATTAACAAAGATTAAGGTTTTGTTACAGAGTGGAGAGATGTGAATATGGAACGCAACCATTTATGGCCATGTGTAACCGTGAGTTTCATTTTATGGCCACGTTTCATTTATGACCGTGTTTCATTTTTTGAACCAGCCGAAACCTTTCCGCTTTCACCAGCCACTAGTTTTTTGTTGTGCTAGAATAGTAATGATATATTTCACTTTAATACTCTCTACAAGGATGCAATTTGTATCTTTGTTATTTGTTAAATAATAAATATATATTTTGCTTGAATATTCTTTACGACGATGAAATTGATAGCCATTTACCCATCAAAGAAATCCTATGGACTCACCATCAAATTGCTAGCCATTTACCCATCAAATAAATCCTAGGGACTCACCATCAAAGTAAAAGAAAATGATTAATACATTTAATAAAATTGTTAAAAATATAAATCGATTGGATTTCAAATTCCTCAACGCTATCATATCGTGACTGTTCAAACCTGTGAGATGAACCTACAGCTGAAAGGAACCAAGAATGTTGGTGTCCACTATTCTAAGTCACATCTCGTGATTGTCAGGGAATAAAACTAATGAATTCCTGTCGTTAGGGAAATTTCTCCTCCATTCACTCTTATCGCTAAAAGGAAAGAAGGAAAAAAAAATATGATATAAAAAAAATAAAGTAAAGATAGACTGCTTCTTTTTAATATGTAATTTCTTATATTTCAAAAAAAAAAGAATTGTGATCGTTATTTTTTTTGTTTTTAAGTAAATACATAAGAAGTCCCAAGGAATAGCTCAATTGAAAAGATGTATGTACACTCTCCCAGTTTGGGGAGAGGTCACGGGTTCGAGCCTAGCTATGAGTCCCTGGGGCTACTGCTTTCCACTTCCATATCCGTTATTTATTTTCAAGAGAGGGAATTAAAATCCATGGAGGCACTTAATGGATACGTATAACTAGGTTCGACTCCCATTATCTTACTAGAAACGATATCCATAGGGGTCCATGCAGTAGCTCTTTACTTTAAAATTGTGGGAGTTATTAAGGTGTGATTTATGTTTTTATAATGGCAATTAAAGGTGTGGTTAAGGCTTATAT
>JZKD02S2077922.1:189307-199986 GCA_000966675.3 Picea glauca | reverse complement strand
AAGCCTGTCACATTGACTTGATTTATTCTCAATCTGGCTATCTACATATCGTGCTCTCGATGCTCCTCGGTCTCAACAATTTGGTCAAGTAGAACTGGGGACATCCCATTCTATTTATGGATTGATTGGGTCTATGAACCATTTTAACCCATATGATGGACCCTCACCCTCATATGGTACTAGTCACCATGGTAACCCTTACGAAGGAGGCAACGATTATCAGCCTCCAATGGACATACCTTATGCATCCGACAATCTATTTACAAAACCCCTCCTTCAATGGTTTGGGGACATAACCCAGCATGTCCCGGGAATCTCTTACCACCTTTAGGTATGTCAATTCCCTCACACACATATGGGCCTTTATGCAATCCAAATTGCAATGGAGGGGAATCAACATCATACAACCAATATGGGACTCCAAAGCATAACAACATACAATTCATTCCCTAGTCCTCCACAACCTAGTGCTATGCCACCATAGGCCCAACAAGATGTTTGTGTAAACGTTTTCCAACCTTTACCAATATAGAAAGTTCAAGAATTTGAATAATTGAACATGGTCAACCTTGTTACCCAACAAAATAATACTAAGAAGGGAAAGAATAAACCAAACACCAACCAGGGATGGGGGGAATCTCCAACACCAAAATACCCAAACCGAGGGCAATCCTAATGTTGGTAATCAAAACCAAACATTGGTAATAAGAACAACTAGCAAAAACAGGGAAAGAACAACAACCTTCCTACAAAATTCCCTCCCATATTATGTGGTGAGTACAACCATTGTACTCACCATTGCCTAAAAATTATGGATTTCAAATGGATGAAAGATTCTATGGCTAACCAAGAAACCCCTACCCCTCAGGGTCCCACACTTGCCCAATAGAATTTCCCTCAGTCTCCACAACCCCTTCCCCCAATAAGGAGTTGTTTTTACACAACAAGAAATTGGGTCATCTACCCAACCAATGAGACAATGCCCAACCTTAGGTCAAGATCAACTTGACAATTCTGCTTGTCATAGAAATCTTATGAATTCCACATATATCCATTTGCAAACCCATAACTGTCAATATGGTATGCCTCTTGACTTCCCTCCGACCACATTGGATTCCACCCAATAATCGGCTAGTGCACCTTTGATGATCCTATGTCCTAGTGGTGTGTTATGAGGAAAATCACTCTATGGCATGGGGTAAACCACAATAGACGAAATCACTACAGAAATCAACTCTAATCCCAAGTATGCTATATAAATGAAAATGCTAACAAAACAAGATAAAAATCCTACCTCGTCTGGACATTCAATGAAGACCACAGTTGAGCACTCGACTCAAAGATTTATACCTGGAACTTATCCTCAACAACCAAGATACACAAGAATATGGTGATCATATATAATATTAGCACATATAATAGCATAATACATCAACATTCATAAAAAATACGGCCATGGAATAACAATTCAAATATTTGCAAGATATTAATTGGACGAGAAAAGAGTATTTCTATTAAAATATGATCAATAGACATGTATGAGTGACAAACTTCCGTGTCGACACGTCTCAGAACCGAGAAACTAGGTCCCTTCTAGCTGGGTCTCCACCACTTCAATCCTCCACCAAAGGCAAGCTCATATAAGAGAGACAATGAGGTTCTCCATCAAAGAGGGAAGATCTTGGGGGATGAACAATGCATTCAGACTTTAAAGGACAAAGGGATGCAGACTCAATGTGAAGTGAAAATCTCTTGAGAGTATCTTTTCTCTGAAAAGTTGAATTCTCTCTTCTTCCACGGTTTGGATATGGCCCAATTTATAGCCTTGAAATGGAACTGAAGGGCCGATTCAGAACGTTTCCGGTATATGGAAGGTCAAGGATCATGGATCTCATGACGTGACATGGACACTTGACAAAATTTTTAATTTTGGGCACCAAACTTGATGTACGCGGGATGTAGTGTTGCAACCTACGTATACGCATGATGCATAACTATCAGGGCATGTATATGTGGAAAAATATGATTTTTTAGCTCTGGGAAATGCAAAAGGGGACTTCAAGTATGCATAGGGAAATAGAAAAGGCCTTATGAGAAAGTTGGATGGGGTGAGGAAAATATTTCTATAATAGATGCCCCCTAATGTGTGAGGTCAGAGGAGTATTTTCGATGGTTGAAATACATTATAATTCCAAGAAGTGGAGTAATGGAGACCCATATGGATGAACTAGTTGCTCATGAGAATAATACAATCCATAATGACATTGTACACATGGCTGCTAATTTGAATTACACTGCAGATCCATGTGGAAATATACCAAACAAAAGTTCATGGCCATGAATAAGAAATACAAAGTAGATACATGCTATAGGATATCATAGTCACGAACAAGGCCCAGTGAAAACCAGTCTCAAAATCTATCTGAAGATATCTATATACAATGGAGTACAATTTGATCTCCCATGATCACTAAAGTCAAATATGTACTGGTCCAATGAATGATAACAACAACTCAGGAAAGCTGCTACTATAAGCTGATGTATTCAAGTCTTCTACATGATCCGCCAAAGGTGAAAGTCTACATCATGTGAATAAAGGAGTTGATGTCGAACACAATGAGACTTCGTTTGATTACTGGTCATTGAGGTATATCGTTAACAAACGTGAGACAACCTACCGATAATGAAAGTAGGTATTAAGGCACTGAGTATATTCTTACAAGTGCGAATAGAGGTGTTGAGGTCGAACACTTGAAGAATCCATCAATCAGGAGACATCGATGTATTCCCAATTGTCGATGGAGAGAGAACCTGCCACTGATGACTGAAAGCCTCTAGATACTCATAGGACTCTAGGCCTTATTTCCATAATAGATGAGTTGAAGTCGATGGAAGGAGACCCACTGAAAGGAGAGCATTAAGGAATATCTTATCAGTCAACACGAGGTACAAAGCAATATCTTGATGATTTGAAGGAACTCGGACGAAGAACATGTTCACAAACCAATGACCCTATGCATCTTTCGCATGCACTAGATGAAAGTAGTGCATGAAAAAGACCCTCTAAATAACAACTAATAAGAAAAATTGTTGACAAAGGTGAGGAAACCACCAATAAGGATAATGGCATCCAAGACACTACACGAATCCCAATGTGTGAATAGATTTCTTGCCTTCGAACACAAGAGAAACTCCCCAGTCACTGACCAATGAGGAGATGTCAATTGTTGAGTTCAAGGTTACCTACCCATAATGAAAGTAGGACCAAGGTGCATGGTAGGAATACAACTTCATGTAACTGTGAGACACACTGAGGGTATGGCCGACATGCAAAGTAAAGAGTTCTGAGGAATGGATGACACATGCTTATAGACTTCCTTTGAACAAGAGCATGAGACATATGGAGGACTCGGACTCCGAAAACATAGACTTGATAATGAAACTTTGTGATGCAGGAGGCACCAATCAAACTCTCCAGAGGCACCAGTCAACTAGAACTGGGGACATCCCATTCTATTGATCGATTGATTAGGTCTATGAACCATTTTAACCCATATGATGGACCCTCATCCTCATACAGTACTAGTCACTATGGTAACCCTTACGAAGGAGGCAACGGTTTTCAGCCTCCAATGGACATACCTTATGCATCCGACAATATATTTACAAAACCCCTCCTTCAATGGTTTGGGGACATAACCCAGCATGTCTCGGGAATCCCTTACCACCTTTAGGTATGTCAATTCCCCCACACACATATGGACCTTTATGCAATCCAAATTGCAATGGAGGGGAATCAACATCATACAACCAATATGGGACTCCAAATCATAACAACATACAATCCATTCCCTAGTCCTCCACAACCCAGTGCTATGCCACCATAGGCCCAACAAGATGTTTGTGTAAATGTTGTCCAACCTTTACCAATATAGAAAGTTCAAGAATTTGAATAACTGAACATGGTCAACCTTGTTACCCAACAAAATAATACTAAGAAGGGAAAGAATAAACCAAACACCAACCAGGCATGGGGGGAATCTCCAACACCAAAATACCCAAACCGGGGGCAATGCTAATGTTGGTAATCAAAACCAACATTGGTAATAACAACAACTAGCAAAAACGGGGAAAGAACAACAACCTTCCTACAAAATTCCCTCACATATTATGTGGTGAGTACAACCATTATACTCACCATTGCCTCAATATTATGGATTTCAAATGGATGAAAGATTCTATGGCTAACCAAGAAACCCCTACCCCTCAGGGTCCCACACTTGCCCAATAGAATTTCCCTCAATCTCCACAACTCCTTCCCCCAATAAGGACTTGTTGTTACACAACAAGAAATTGGGTCATTTACGCAACCAATGAGACAATGCCCAACCTTAGGTCAAGATCAACTTGACAATTCTGCTTGTCATAGGAATCTTATGAATTCCACATATATCCATTTGCAAACCCATAACTGTCAATATGGTATGCCTCTTGACTTCCCTCCGACCACATTGGATGCCACCCAATAATCGGCTAGTGCACCTTTGATGACCCTATGTCCTAGTGGCGTGTTACGAGAAAAATCACTCTATGGCATGGGAAAAACCACAACAGATGAAATCACTACAGAAATCAACTCTAATCCCAAGTATGCTATATAAATGAAAATGCTAACAAGATAAGATAAAAATCCTACCTCGTCTAGATGTTCAATGAAGACCACCGTTGAGCACTCGACTCAAAGATTTATACTTGCAACTTGTCCTCAACAACCAAGATACACAAGAATATGGTGATCATATATAATGTTAGCACATATAATAGCATAATACATCAACATTCATAACAAATACGCCCATGGAATAACAATTCAAATATTTGCAAGATATTAATTGGACGAGAAAAGAGTATTTCTATTAAAATATGATTAATAGACGTGTATGAGTGACAAACTTCCATGTCAACACGTCTCATAACCGAGAAACTAAGTCCCTTCCCACTGGGTCTCCACCACTTCAATCCTCCACCAAAGGCAAGCTCATATAAGAGAGACAATGAGGTTCTCCATCAAAGAGGGAAGATTTTGGGGGATGAACAATCTGTTCAGAATTTAAAGGACAAGGGATGCAGACTCAATGTGAAGTGAAAATCTCTCGAGAGTATCTTTTCTCTCAAAAGTTGAATTCTCTCTTCGTCCACGGTTTGGATATGGCCCAATTTATAGCCTTGAAATGGAACTGAAGGGCCGATTCAGAACGTTTCTAGTATATGGGAAGTAGCCTTGAAGTGCAACATCTCTAACTTTGGGAATCCATTTTCTAATCCATGATCCCCTATCTCCAAGTCCTTCACAGTGGGGTGCTTGCTTAATTTTAAAATTTTCAAATTGGGCAAGCTCTCCAATGGAGGAAGATTTTTCACATTGTGCCAAGAATCCAACTCTAACCTTTCTAATTGTTGAAGCTCACATATCCATTTTGGTAACCTTGTTCCTATGTAATCACATAACATAAGACTTTGCAAGTTCTTCATATTCTGCATCCCCTCAGGAAGATTGCACTTCAGAGGAACCATGTGGTTATAATGCAAATATAAATGTCTCATTTTCACCCATGATCCCATTATGGTTCCCATTATTTCATGGTTTTCAAACTTAAACAACATGTATATATGGATCTCTATGAGATTTTTAAGATCCTTGAGGGCTATTACATATTTGTGATGGTCCACAACATTTTCCATAACCAAGCTCAAATACAGTGTTTTCAATGAAGTGAGTTGAGATATCTCTGTTGGTACTGATGTTAAATATTTACACTATGAAATATCTAAAAATTGAAGGTTAGAAAGATTACCTATGTCTCTCGGTAATTCCCTGATGCAAGTACACCTTAATTTGAGAAACTCGAGTTGACTGAAAGATGTTGGCACCGACTCTATTTGGGTATTCCACAGATCAAGAACCCTCAAAGCAGTGAGATTGGTTAGAAAAATCCATCCAACATTATATGTCACTGGATTTTTGGATAAGATTAGACTCAAAAGTTGTGTGTATGGGAAATCCTCTGGCACAGATTCAATTTGATTATGATGGAGTGACATGCTTTTCCAATCCCGAGTCTGACTGCATCAGAAATCTTCGAGTTGTAATCCTGCGTGGCACAAAGAATTTTTTTGCTGCTCCCCAATATAGATAGAGACGTCATGAATAACATCATGCACTCTTATAAACCGCTTTTTCCAGACATTCACAGGTTTCCCCTGCATTTCAAAATTTACACTCTGAAACAAACCACGATCTATTAGAATTTTTACATACCTGTGCCCAAGCTGCATGCTCATTGAATAGGTTGCCCCGCTGCTGTTAACAAATCCCTTAGCGATCCACATCTACACTAATTCATCCACCCAAATCTCCTCATCCTCTGGATACATAGCACAATAAAGAAAACAACTCTACAAGTGTGTGGGAAAGTCCTCGTAGCTCCATCTTATTCGTCGATAGAGTCATTGGTTAACATGGGGATGTGTATCTGCAAATGAATTATCTGTATTTTCCATTAAAGACAAACAAGTATTCCAGTCTTCTACTGTTGTTCCTTTACCTCTCATTAATGTGGCCACAACGGTTATGGCTAAGGGAAAACATTCACACTCGTCTACTATTTTCCTGGCACACTCCTTCAATTCCTCTAGAACATGGCTGCTTTTGAAAGCTACTCTTTTGAACAATTCCTAGCCTTCCTCCTTCGACAAGGGATCCACGTTTATGGACTTTTCTTCCTTCATTAATGTTAAATCTCTGTTGCATGTAGAGAATACTACTTTGCTCCCTTTAGTAGTCCCAAATGCCACAGCTAATTCTACTAAAATGCCACAGCTAATTCTTGCAGGTCCATTGCAGCCCATATGTCGTCCAATATTAAAATAAATATCCTCTTAAGTGGAATTGCAGACAACGTCATCTTCGGCTCATCAGTATTACGATCATAAATGTCGAAAAGGTCTAGTTTGAGTTCCTTTGCAATACAACCTTGCAAGTCTCGAACTCCATAGTCTGGAGAAACTGTTAGCCAGATCACAACATCAAAGACATTACTGACCTTGTAAAAGTTGTATACCCTTTGGAGCAGCGACGTCTTTCCAATGACAGACATACTATAGACACAAATCGATCGAATTTCTGGAGGTTCAACACTAATCCATGTCTTGAGCTGAGTCTCAGCAGTTTTAATTTCCTTTCCTACAAAGCCAAATTCTAGCATGGGCTGAATTTGGAAATCTACCTCTTGCGTCGACATTGTCGCCCGAGCATACAAAGATATTGATAAGTCAATCGACAAGTCATTTAAGAGCTTGTCCATTTCGGGGGCCAATTCTGGAATTCGTCTTGGAATTCTGGCGTTGGAGATGCCTTCCGCATTTTGCATGACATTGTGCATCCTCCCCAGCCAATATTGGATGATCGGCAAGGGCGTTGTGTTCTCATTATCTCGAAACACATTGGAGATATCTTGTGAAAGGTTCTTCAAATGATCTTTGTTATGTCGCATTAACTAATTGTTTGGCTCCATGTGAATAATAGAATCTAGTTGTTTCGTTATTGGAGTAAAAATGCCCTTCTTTATAATGTCCACCAGAACTTGACTAGCAACTCCAGTTCCTATGGCCATGGCATTACTCAAAGAGAAGAGAGAGTTATGGGCCATGGAGCGGAGAGAGAAGCAGGTGCGAATATATCCAGTATAAAAACCGAGAAGTCTGAGCTTGAATGTACAAGGACGGCTGCTGCAATTGCAAGGAAAAGAGGATGTGTGATTGAGGGAGGACATGCAATATGCCATTAATAGGCGGAGGTGATGGATGGTATCGTGGAATGTGGACTGTTATGGCATCGGGTCTGTCGGTGTGGGTGCCACTGACAACACCTTTATGAGGGTGGTATGATAAAAAACAAAGTGAGTGAATTGGCATGAATCATAAAAGGCAATGGTGCATGTCTTGTAATTTCAGTGCAAAGATGAAGGTTTTTTTTATTTTCGAGTCGAGACAGGTAACACATCAAATCAAAGTTATGATCTGTTTAATACAAAATGCATTTTGTGTCGAGACTCAGGCTCATTTCATTTATTCATAGGTTACTCTTTGTATTTATGGATTTGTGTGCTCTTTGGTGTGGAAGGAGTTTTATAGGTGGAAAAATATGGTTTTCTACAAAACCTAACACTAAAATATGCCTTCGGCATAATAAACAATATGAAAAGTCTTAACTATTATTCCTACCAGATTAAATTACTCTTGTATATTTGATCCCATGACACATGAACCATAATTACAATAAATGTCTATCTCTGTTATTTGTCAAATAATAATGATATATTTCACTTTAATACTCTCTGGAAGGATGAAATTTGTATCTTTGTTATTTTTAAGCCGAAAGGCGTACACCTATCGACAATGGGCACATTTAATAGGTTTTTAGTGCTTAATCAATTTTGTATGGACAAGATTAAATATTGATGGAATATTTTACATGTTTATTTTTTTACTTTTACTTGATCATATTTAAAATTTACTATGGTGGCTAGTTGATTGTCATGTCTGAGTGATTAACAAAGATTAAGGTTTTGTTACAGAGTGGAGAGATGTGAATATGGAATGCAACTATTTATGGCCATGTGTAACCGTGAGTTTCATTTTATGGCCACATTTCATTTATGACCGTGTTTCATTTTTTTAACCAGCTGAAACCTTTCTGCTTTCACCAGCCACTAGTTTGTTGTTGTGCTAGAATAGTAATGATATATTTCACTTTAATACTCTCTACAAGAATGCAATTTGTATCTTTGTTATTTGTTAAATAATAAATATATATTTTACTTGAATATTCTTTACAACGATGAAATTGCTAGCCATTTACCCATCAAAGAAATCCTACGGACTCACCATCAAATTGCTAGCCATTTACCCATCAAATAAATCCTAGGGACTCACCATCAAAGTAAAAGAAAATGCTTAATACATTTAATAAAATTGTTAAAAATATAAATCGATTGGGTTTCAAATTTCTTATATAAATCGATTGGATTTAAAATTGTTAAAAATATAAATCGATTGGATTTCAAATGTAATTTCTTATATTAAAAAAAAAGAAAAGAATTGTGATCGTTATTTTTTTTGTTTTTATGTAAATACATAAGAAGTCCCAAGGAATAGCTCAATTGACAAGATGTACGTACACTCTCCCAGTTTGGGGAGAGGTCACGGGTTCGAGCCTAGCTATGAGTCCCTGGGGCTGCTTCTTTCCACTTCCATATCATCCACTATGTAGAGAAGTATCGAGGTGAATTCTCAGTGGGTAATTTCTCATCTGGAAAAAAGTAAATACATAAAAAAAACCCTAGTTTAAATGTGTTATGTTTTTGGCCTTTCCCTTTCAACAACGTCAACGTTATTTATTTTCAAGAGAGGGAATTAAAATCCATGGAGGCACTTAATGGATACGTATAATTGGGTTTGACTCCCATTATCTTACTAGAAACGGTATCCATAGGGGTCCATGCAGTAGCTCTTTAATTTAAAATTGTGGGAGTTATTAAGGTGTGATTTATGTTTTTATAATGACAATTAAAGGTGTGGTTAAGGCTTATATATATATATATATAATTTTTTTTTTCCTTTTTTCTTTTTTCTCTGGTATATAAGATGCATATCATATGTGTATTTTTAAGGCAGGGAATTTATTTTGCTAAATTGAATGGATAAATCTTATTATTTGTATTTTTTCAAAATTATTTATTTTTACAAATTACAAACTTTAAAAATATAATGTTAAAATATCTTGATAAAAATAGATAATTATCATCCTAATTATATAAAAAATATAATTTAATTGTTTTGATATATTACTCATATGTAGTAGAAATTTTAAAAATAGATTTTTCATAAGTGGAATGCTTTAATATGTAAATGATGTTGTGAAAAAGTTTCTCCTGGGAACAAGTGAAACCCCCTTTGGATCAAGATCCCTTTGATCCAAGACAGAGAGAAACAAATGGTTTTCTACTTTCCGCTTAGATCCACTATATATGTCAACAATCAGAATGAGAAAAGAAGGATAGATGACTTACCTCTTTTACGTCGGTTCTCTTCGCTGCTCCAACCCTTAATCTTGATGTCCAAGCTCTTGGTGCAAAACAAGTCCTGCAAAGAACAAAGAAATACTTCCTTCTTCTTATACGATATGTTGTCAAGTAGAATAGATCTGTCTATATTGAATTAGACGAAAATAGACATGCATATAGTGGACAACATAAACATGAGGGGAATAGGCCAAGTTATATTATGGAAAGAAATAAATAGTGAAGCGTTTACAACCTTAATGTCGATGTTACACCACCTCCTCCAAGCTCTCCTTTCCATCCCCTTGAATGTCAAAAGATCAATAGTATAGTACTCTCTACTTCTTCCCCTTTCACTCAAGAATGGCCACCATTATATGGAAATTGAGGCATCACAACCGTAGGATAGTTTTAAGGAGTGAATGTGATCAAATGAGGATTTTGATGAACGAACAAGATTGGCCTTGCCTTGAATAGAGGGTAGCTCGAACCAATCCCTTAACCAACTAAAATCTCCTGAAAACAACCTCATAAAACAAGGCATGATGGTTGCAACTA
>JZKD02S2077922.1:130033-160809 GCA_000966675.3 Picea glauca | reverse complement strand
TTTGGGACGCTGGGAAACCATTGGAGCAGTCAGTTTGTCAGTTTGAGCATTGTAAGACATGTTTTTGAGCACTTTTTGAGCAATTAATAATAATGATCCATTGGAAGCTGGACCAAGAGATGTAGCCCATATGAGGGGTGAACTCCTTTATCAATTGTTGTGTTTTGTGTCTGTTGTTCAATATTTATGTTGTTGTCTATGTGTATTTTGCATAAGTAATCCTTAATTTATGTGTTGCAAATTGATCCTGTTGCTTTAAACACAGAACATTTCACTTGCAATAATTATTCAAGTTTTTCAAGTCTTCTTCATTTTTAGATCAAGTAGATCACTGGTTTGATAGAACCATTGGCGGGTATATCACTGAGTTTGTTGTTGATAGAGTTGAGTCATATAGCCAAGATGAGAGATATTTCTTTAAGGGACCTAGGGGAAAAATTTTACACTTTTTGAAGTTGAAGATCAAGATGCTATTGCATGAGAAGAACATCTTGAAGATACAATAATTAGTAAGATTGGAAGAGCTAATGTTCAAGAATTCAGACAGCGAGAGGGACATAGAGGTTGGACATTGGGAGAGCATTCAAAGAAGTTCATCTCATGAACCTAGTTAAGAAGAACAACGGAGATGAGGGAATCTACAGTGGAGAAGAGGCAGATCTGACGGACGAAGAGAATTCAGAGTCCGCTAGGACAGAGGAAGAGAAGACTAAATAACCTCACCAAGAAGAGCCAGAAACTTCAGGAACTGCACCGACTATTGAAGTAACTATTGTTACTCCTCTTGTTTTTTTAGCATCGTTAAGCAACCAGAGTAACCTAAGTCATCAGAACACTCATAGAACTAGTACAAGTAGTTTAATACCTATTCAGTCAGGAAACCTAGGAAGATCTATGGTAGATGAGATGAGGCTCCCTATCTTTATGGGAAATGGATCTGAAGATCCCGATCAACACTGGTTTTTATGTGAAGCTATATGGAGTATTAATAATGTCACTGAGGAAGCAGTTAAGAGAGCTCATTTTAGTACTACCCTAAGGGACCACGCACTGAGATGGTACATGAAACTTATCCAAGGAATTGCATAGCCTAAACCGTTGAATGAGATCAAGAATGCGTTGGTCGCAGAATTCAAGAAACCCAAGTCAAATTCACAATGCATTACAGAGCTAAAATAAATCAAGAAGAGAGTCGATGAACCTGTGTGGGAATTCGATCAGAGGTTTAAGACCTTAACAGGTCGGTTGAATTTTAAGATCCCAGACGAGAAAAATAAGGAATGGTTCATTGTTGCTCTCTTGCCACACATCAGAGTTCCTCTTATGCAACAAAATATTACTTCACAAGTTAAGGCATTGGAGATCACTATGAAACTAGAATCAACCCCTATGGGAGAATCCATCTCAGGTATGAGTCAAATCTTGAGTCAGCTAACTAGTTTGTCTCTGCAGGTAAAAGATATGAAGAAAGACAAGGGAAAATATAAAAGAGAATACATATGGTGTGTCAGATGAAAATCAGAAGGCCATGGCAAGGAACATTGTCCCCTATTTCATGAATAATTGGCCTCTGGAGCTCCGAGCCCCTTAAAGAAAGTCACCCTACCCTGGTGTGAGGTATGTAGAAATCGACATCTCCCTGGTGAATGTTACTATTTGCAAAAGTATGTCCAAACACCCACAAATTTGTATTGAATGTTCTGTAAGTCAGAGGGGAATGATGATAGGGATTGTAGGGCTTATGACCTCATGCATGAAAGGTCAAGGGATATATACAAAATTCAAGGTGAAGTACAACAAGAAGGAAACACTTCACAGTATAACTCCCCGGGAAGAGGAAACTTCAACCCTCACAGGGGATTCAGAGGAAGAAGAAGAGGAGGAGGTATGGGTCGAGGCCAAGGAAAAATCATTTGTTATAACTACACACAACTAAGAAACTTGGAAAGGGACTATCAGAACCCTTGTACCACTTGAAGCTACTGCAACTCATTTGAACATCTAATTGAATATTTCCTTGTGTTGTTAGCCAAACTTTAGGACAGATGAGGAGGAAACTAGCAAATACAACTGATCAAAGAAGAACCTCGTGGAGAAGATCCCAGAGTCGTTGTTATCACTAGAGGAAGCTCTATTACAGGAGAAGACAAAGTGACTCTACAGAAGAATACAGAAGGTTCAGGAGTTAGAAAAGATGCGAAGAAGACACAAGAGTTTGATCCGAGGAAAGAAAAGCATACATTTGAGGAAGCCATAAAAGAATTCGGAGGAGACCAGGCTTCTTCATCAAATTTTCGACCAGAGGTAAGAGAATATGGAATTCCCCTGGCCTTTGATCAATCTACTTTGCCCGAAGATGGAAAAGAGGTGAGTAAACTTGTCAGTTTCTTGTACATGTTTATTGAGTTGATTAAGGATGAAAAATCCATACAATAACTACAAAACTTGGTCAGACAATATGAGATAGGAAGGGTAGACCCTTTGCTGAATAAAGAAGTACATCAACTATCCAAGAAGAGAAGGACAAATAAGGAACTACACCTTAATGCTCAGATAGGAGATTATGTGGTCCTTGACTTAGGGTCAGAAGTCAATGTCATGACGAAGCGGACCTGGGCACTGATGGGAAAACCTAAGTTGATCTATTCCCCTATTAGGCTTAGGATGGCTAATCAGCAAGTAGTAATCCCCTTTGAGAGACTGGAGCATGTCCCTATGGACATCGATCGGGTGAGGACATTTGCAGATTTTGAAGTAATTGAGATAGTTGATAAGAGTTGTTCTTATCCTACGCTGTTAGGAATTGATTGGGCTTTCAAAAATTCAATTATGGTTTATTTAAATAAAATAAGAATGACGTTTGAAGGAGATGGCCTTAGGGTCATTTCACCTTTGGATCCTGATGAAGGTTGCAGATACAAAGAGCCAATCAAAGAAGAAGATCGCGCATATGAATTAGAAAACATATACAAGTTGACAGCAAGACAACAAGATTACATTAATCCTACAAGAGATGGGAATTTAAGCTGGCAAAGTGACAGTGCATGTTCATCAGAATAAAAAGAATCACTAGAGAACTGAAAGAATAAGATGTATGAAGTGTCTAGGTGGAGATGCGCCAGATTGATCAGAGAAGTTTGTTGGATTGACACAATAGTAAGTAATTTTCCCACCTTTGATGGGTTGAATCACTCAGAAACTTTCTTGTTGGAATTTGAAGAAGTTGTACCAACACAACAGAGGTTGTTGGCATTGGATGAATCTCTGAAAGAAACTCCATCAAGAAGGTGGGGAACACATAAGATGATCATCACAGAATGGGTGCAATGCCGCACTTTGATGACAACACGATTTTCAGGCAACATCGTAGGATGCACAGTTCGATACATAGGTCAAAGCTGTTTGAAAGACCATGTGCGTAGTTGCAAGGAGGCCTATAGAAACATTCCTCAAGAACAATGGGTGCATAAATTTATTAACACTTTGGACACAACACCTATTAATTGGTATCTACAAGATGAACTGTGCCTCATCAACGCAAATTAGGAAGGTATGACTCAGAACTTTGTAACCACCTTTTTGTTTGAAAGCCAATATCCTACAATGGATCAAGAGTTACAGATTGTAAGGCAGGAAGTTTTGGAGGAGGGACCTAGCCTCCCTATGGAGAAAGAAGAGGGACTGGGCCTCTTCATAAATTGAAAGGTTGTTACAATATCAATGCTGAAGAAGACGACGATTCTAGGAATGTGATCACAAAAATAGAAGGGTAGAGAGACATAGAAGGACCTGGGGTCGAATTTCCTTTTATTGGGAAGCCCATTAAAATAAAGAAAGTTAATATAGGAATGGAGGAAACACCTAAACTAGAAAATGTCAGAGATTACTGGGATGAGGCCACTATTGATAAGATCACAGAGTTGTTGCATGAATATCAATACCTTTTTCCAACAAAATTCATAGATATGAAGGGTATTAAAGGGCCCATGGGAGAGATGAATATCCCCTTCAAACCATATGCAAGGCCAGTCAATCAAAGACCCTATAGATTGAACCCAAAGTATAAGGAGAAATTCAGGATTGAGCTTGACAAAATGTTAGAAGCAGGAATCATAGAACTTGTTGAAGAGTCAGAATGGATCAGCCCTATGGTGTTCCAAGACAAGAAAATAGAAGAGATCGTGATCTATGTAGACTTGAGGAAGCTAAATGATGCACACTTACATGATCCCTTTCCTACATCATTCACAGACGAAGTGTTAGATAATGTTGGAGGCCATGAGGTCTACTCCTTCATAGATGGATTTTCAGGATACCATCGAATTAGGATTGCCAAAGAAGACCACCATAAAACCACATTTGCAATAGAATGGGGATCTTACCAGTACATAGTGATTCCCTTTGGACCGAAGAATGCACCAGCCATCTTTTCAAGGGTGGTGGTCGAAGCATTCAAAGAGTTTTTACATACATGTTTAGAAGCATATTTTGATGATTGGATTGTGTTTAGCTTATTAAAATATCACATCGAATGTTTAAGACTAATGTTGGATAAATGTAGGTAATGCCAGATTTCCCTGAATCTGAAGAAGTGCATCTTTTTATCACCTTTTGGAGTTTTTCTTGGGAATATTGTATGAAAGAAGGGGTTGTTTGTGGATCCCTCCAAGATTGCCATTATCATTGATCTACCTCCCCCTACCTCAGTGAGACAACTGCGCACTGCACTGGGACATACATGATACTACAGGAAGTTCATCAAGGGGTATGGACAGATAAAAACACCCATGGAGAAGTTGTTAAATAAAGATTGTCATTTTCAATGGACGGACGAATGCCAACAGAGCTTCGACACACTAAAACAGAAGATGGTTACTGCGCCCATTTTGGTTTTCCCAGATTGGAGAAAGGAATTCCATGTGCATTTCGATGCCTCATCCATTGCATTAAGAGCAGTGCTAGCACAACCAGGAGCAGGTGACATCGACCATCCATTATCCTTTGCTAGTAGGAAACTATCTACAGCTGAGATAAATTACACAACCACTGAAAGAGAAGGATTAGCTATGGTGTATGCACTACAGAAATTTCGACACTATTTGCTAGGAGGACATTTTAAGATGTTCATTGATCACTCTGCGCTGAAATACCTAGTCAAAAATCTAGTGTTGGGGGGGAGAATTTGAAGATGGATGTTGTTATTTCAGGAATATGATTTTGTGATTATGGTTAAGCCAGAGAGAATGAGCAAAGGACCTGACCACTTGTCTAGGTTGGAGCATGGAGAGGAACCTACCAACCTGGAGGATACACTACTGGATGCACAGCTTCTAGCCATCAGAAGAGTCGATGATCACTTCGCAGAGATAGTCTAGTTCCTGTTAATAGGAATGGAACCTATAGACTATACAATTACTCAGAAGAAACAAATGGTAGTGCATGCGACAGATTTCTCACTTATAGTTGGATAGCTATACAAGATGGGACCTGATGAGATATTAAGGAGATGTGTTATGGAGGCAGAGAGACCATTGATCCTCGCAGAAGCACATGAGGGCGTCGCAGGAGGAAACTATGCAGGGAAAGTAGCAACGCAGAAGATTATTAGGGTTGGCCTTTGGTGGCCTACTCTACACAAAGATGCTAAGGAATACTATAAGGCCTACGATGTATGCCAGTGAGTCGGGAAACCTTCCAGAAGAGATGAAATGCCTCTAGCACCTCAACTGACCTTACAAGCATTCGAGAAATGGGCCATTGACTTCGTGGGACCTATCAACCCACCAGGAAAGCACACAGGATCTAGATACATAATCAATGCGACATAGTATTTGACCAGATGGGTAGAAGAAAGAGTTGTTAAGGATTGCAGTGCAACTATAGCTGTGCGATTTATCTTTGAGGATATCATAACTAGGTTTGGATGCCCAAAGATCTTGATGAGCGATCAAGGTATGCATTTTATTAACAAGACTATTGAATCTTTGACTCAGGAATTTGAAGTTCACCATCATAAGAGCACACCTTACCATCCACAGGTGAATGGGACGGTCGAAGCCTTCAATAAGATCTTGGAGATAGTGCGGACAAAAATTTGCAGTGTGAACAGGGATGACTGGGATTTGAGAGTACCAACAGTGTTATGGGCCTATAGAACCACTTGCAAAAAGTTGACCATGAAGACACCCTTTAAATTGGTCTATGGTCTAGAAGCAGTTGTACCCATGGAATATTTGGTTCCTAGTCTGAGAATTTCAGCCTTTACAAATATGGATGATACTGGCACTGTGCAAGAGAGGCTTGCGCAGTTGGTATAACTAGAAGAAGATATATTTATTGTAGGATTTCACCAGCAGGTTCAGAAGGAACAAGAAAAGGCCTACCATGACAGACACATCAAGAAGAAAGCCTTCAAGCAAGGAGATCTGGTATTCGTATATGACAATAAGTTCATAAACCATGAAGGGAAGTTCATAATGCATTGGCTTGGGCCGTACGAGGTTGCCTACATTAAAGAAGGAGGAGTTGCGTAGTTGAAGACACTGAATGGAGAATGGAAGGAAGGATTAGTGAACGAGAGCCAGTTGAAATTGTACTATGACAACTAGCTGCCTCGCAACTCTTAGTAAAAGCATAAGGAAAAGGTTCTAGGTACCAGGTGCAGTTGAAACTGGGTGCCAGACATAGAAAATACAGTTTTCACAAGGAAATGAAGGACAGAGCAGAAAGCAAAGGCTGCCCAGTGCAGTCTGAAGACGTAGTGAGATAGAAGATTCAGACCTAAAGTGCCTCGGGATGAGTCACGTGTGAGTGTTGGGGGATTGTTGGCCCTTGGTTTTGGAAACAAGTGAAGAAAAAGGAAGAAAAGGCAAAATGTGAACTGTGCGGAAGACACAGTGACTGATACTAGGGAAAAGTGAGCAAAAGGGAATAAAAGACGAAGTGAAGTAAGATAAAGAAAGACGTTAGATGAGGAGATCGAGGAAGACAAATCAACAAGATAGATGGATCATGGAAAACTCAACAAATGGAAAAATCCACCGTTGGATGCTTTGGAGAACCGTGTGAGAAGGAAGGAAAGACAGGCTGGCGAAGCCCTGAAAATCTGGGTCAAATTGACCTACGGTTTTAGACACCTAGGGTTTTGGAATTTGGGATTTTGGACACCTAGGTTTCGGCCTAAGGTTTACGATGAGATATTGTAATGTATAAATAAATGTCAAGAGGACTTGGGATGGGGTCGATTATGTTATGAGGAGAGATTGCTATTGAGGGAGAACTATTGTATTGTGAGAGTAGTCTGTATTGTAAGATCTTCAGTTGGGTACAAAGATCAACCTTGTAGCTAGGTGCGCAGGGAGGGGAGAAAGAGAGAGAAGAAGAGAGATCTACAACTAAGTGCGCAAATAGAACTGTATGCTTTCACTTAATATATCATAAAGCACAATTCTGTGGACGTAGCCCTAGAGAGAGGGTGAACCATGTATATCTCATGTTATGTGTGATTGATGCTGTGTTCTTTTTCTTATGTTATACTGTTATTGCATTATTGTGGCAGATATGAGATAAAGCTTGTGTAGTAGGTTTAAAGGAGATAGGATATAACTAAATTATTGTGCGTTATCGTTTTGAATCCACTTGCATTCCTTCTGGTTGTAGACACCTGTGTCCTGCAAACCCCCTATAGCTACTTCGGGTGAGACTGCATCTGCTTCGCAGGTGTTGCCGAAAGGGCCAGTAGTTAGGGATTGTTGGTGTGCTCTTGAGCATTGAACCCTGGGTCTGCCCCTGTGCCAACAAGAGGACATTTATTTCATCACAAGATTATCTCATCAGGGCGAGGTGGTGAATCTCAAATCTTGAGGAACTGGGGTGGCAAGAACATAGAGGATTACATCACCACCCACTGTGTTGCAGACACAGAGAAAGTAGGGATTCAACTCCCCATCAAGGTGATTGAGAACCTAAGCTTGAAGATCGTCATCCTTGTACTTACATGGATCATGGGGTCAACCTCGTTACATAAGGAATACATGCCACTGATGTTTTATGTAGTTGAGTTCTTGCGATCGACAATTTACAACTGATGTACTTCACTACTGGCTAACATGAAGAGCCAACTGATAGATTGCAAACAAGGGAGGAAAAGAAACTTTAGGTTTGCATCTATATTATGTAGTTTTTTCTTTGAGCGGGTTCCAGGTTTGAGCCCTAGAGTGGAGATCATTCCATGTGAAACACGTGATCCAACCATGTCACAGTGGACCGAGATGACGAGGATGCTAGGAAGTGGTAGGCTACCAACCCTCTACAATGATGAGTTCTTCTTCTGGTGGCATCGACATGTGATATCCATAGACGACTACCCTTATGTTGGGATTAAATACAAAGGAGATCGAGATATGCCATTGCCACTAGATTCCACCTACAGTGATATAGGTATGAGTTTTTTTTTATATATATTTCATTTTTTGTGTTTTTTCAAAGAGAATAAAAAACAAAAATATTTTTGGATGGTATCAAGTATTGACAATTACTTTATTATGTAGATGTGGGTCCGCGACGACCAGATGGATTCCCATGACATCGTCAGAGGCACTGGGGATATGAGCCAACAGGAGGAGATGCAGAGAGAGTTCTTCAAAATGTGCAGGGGAACCTATCTTGATTGACGCACAGGATTCCTTTGGTTCAGATGGAGGATCTGCCAGAGGCTATGCAATGACAGGTGGTGGGTGTGCCTCGTGCGTGGGTGAGACTCTTCCGGTGTCTTGCAAACGTCGTAATATGCTATCATGATACGTATCTGGCACCCCATGCGTAGATTTCATGGTTATTGTATCTACCGGCCATATATGTATTTTGAGGGTGTGAGCCCCATTTTGTACTATGATACCATATTTTTGGAGAGATCAAATATAAAAAACATCAGTCTTCGGCTTTACTTATATATGTTACAATGTGTACATTGACGGATGTGTTTTCTTTACTTTAGTTATGTGACAAATGTCAATCTAAAACATAATTAGCATATGCATCATATACATAATTAAAACTTCTAGGTATGTGATTATAAGTAATAAAATCAAAGTGTCGTTCCAAAAGTCGTACCCGTAGGAATCATTGGAGTAGAGTAGGGTTTCACACACGGTAATTGTATTTCAACTGACATACTACTAACTGGGATTTCGGGAGAATATATAAATACCGAACACCATGTGAAATGGTGTCATGCAAAATCTCTCTAACAACACTATATTCAGCCACATTATTCATTGATGGCCCTAGAAAAATGCCACCTGAAGACACCAGTTGACCCTCAGGTGAGTAAATGACCCAAGTGACGAAAGCCAAGTTTCATGTATGATGACTGGGACCGTTTGTGAATCCTAAGTAAACTAAAGACTTCATTGGCATCTTCCAACCATGGGAAAACTCGATAATCAAGTCGATGACACAAAGGAAAATATATATATGTACACTAAGATACACTAGTATACAAAGAGTTATGCCCAAGCTTGAGGGCTCAAGCATAATATATTTTAAATTAGAGCCCATTGCTACGCTCAACCAACATATTCCCTTCATAATCTTCTAATTCGTAGGCTCCTTTTTCTAAAACACGTCGCACAATATAAGGATCGTGCCACATGGGGTTGAATTTTCCTACGCCCAATGGTTCTTTGGCTTGATCATACAAGTGGACCAAGTCACCCTCAACGTATTGCCGAGGAAAAACATACCTATCATAATGAACCTTGAAACCTCATTTATTTTCTTCGAAAATCGTAGAGGCATCTCGATGTTGCTCATCTATATGCTCTAGGTGAACAAGGTGTTCTTCGATATCAGAAGTGTTAGGTAGGAGCTTAACTACTAGTCTAAGGGAATGGATTTCGCATTCGATTGGAAGGATTGACTCCACACCGTGTACTAACTGGAAAGGAGAAAAATTGGTGGAAGTCTTAACCGAAGTTCAGTACGCCCAAAGCGTGGGGTAAATCATTATATGCCAGTCATATTTTCACTAGCTGACAACTTTTTGCAAAATGGTCTTGAGAGATTTGTTCACAGGATCTACTTGTCCATTTTCTTGGGTATATTAAGGGGAAGAATGACCATGCTTAAACCCCAGTTTTGATGCTAATTCCTTCATCATTTCATTTTGAAAGTGACTGCCATGATTAGTGACAAATTCCCTTGGGATTCCAAACTGGGCTATAATTTGGTTGAACACGAAAAATGATGTAGTCTTACCATCGGATTTAATAGTGACCTCTACCCATTTAGTGAAGTAGTCTACGACCACGATAATATGTTGATTCCCCCCAACCAAAGTTGGGTTGTAGTCAATAAAATCCACCTCCCACTTAGTGAATGGATCGACGGTGATGACTAGGTAAAGAGGGGCTGGATGCGAGTGCATTTTACAAGAGAACACTTGGCAAGGGTGACACTTCTTGACCGCTTCGACGCAATCTTTAAAAATTGTCTACCAAAAATAACCAGGTCACAATATTTTTTGGGTTGTCGCAAGCCCAAATAGATGACCACCACAAGCCACACTATGACAATCATTAATAACTAGCTCATCTTATTCATGAGTCAAGAAACGATGCAAGATATTAGCTACACCCCGACGATACAAAGTGTCGTCGATGACAAGGTATTTTTTAGCTTGATGTCGTATGTGTCGTCAATCGTCTCTCGAAAAATCAAGAGAGAACTTCAAGGTTTAAAGATAGATCAAAATGTCTCCATAACAGGGGTCTGATGATGAGATAAGGAAAATATGTTCATCCACGAATGAATCACCATGAATGACATCCTCATCAAATTGAGGGAAGTCCGATATCAACTTGGAAAAAAATAGTGATTTCTTAGATTTCGTCGAAGCAAAATAGAGGTCAAACTCTTGCAAAATGAAAATTCACTTATTATATTTTTCCCCTATGATACACCTAGTAAGGACGTATTGAAATGGATTGACATCAACAACTATGGTATTTTTGCAAAGAAATATATAGTGTCGTAATATTTGAACCGCATGTAAGTCATCCAAGGCTAGCTTATCAACGTGAGAGTACTTAAGTTCAGGGCTGACTAAGTTTTGACTAAGGTAGTAGACAATGTGCTCATGGAGCTCATCGTCCTCCTAAACTAGAACCATACCAACCGTCCTTTTGGATGCGGTGATATAAATAAAGTAATCTCTTCTGTAGTCTGGAGGCTTCAACGAAGGCATCGATACCAAGGCATCCTTAAGAGCATCGAAGGATTCTTGGGCTCGCTCATCCCATATAAAATGAGTGTCATTCTTCAAGAGACGGATCAAAAACCTTAGCTATATTGGCATAGTATACTATAAACCAATGTAATAAGTTATCCTTCCCATGTAAACCTTGAAGCTGACGAATTTTGCGCGGGGGAGGAAATCGAAGTATTGCCTCAACCTTCATAGGATCCACCAAGATCCCATGCTCAAAGACTAAGAATCCTAAAAGGTGGCCATAATTAACACAAAATATGCACTTGTGAGGGTTTAAATGGATGCGATAATAACGACATCTCTCAAATACAAGTCGAAGGTGAGTAGAATGATCTACTCTCTTGTGAGAGTGAGCAATGCAATCATCGAGATAAGCTTCGACAATGTTCTTGAGATCATGAAAAGAAAAACCCATGGCTCGTTGGAAGGTTTCTCCGGTGTTTTTAAGGCTGAAAGGCATTTTATGGTATGAAAAAGTACCCAAAGGACAAATAAATTGCTTCTTATGTTGATCCTCGGGTTTAATCTGAATTTGATTGTACCCAGAAAACCTGTCCATAAAATAAAAAATGTCGCTTCCCACACACTCATCAAGAATCTGATGAATGAAAGGTGTTGGGAAGTTGTCTTTAGGACAAGCCTTATTCAGGTCTTGAAAATCCATAAACATATGGATGGTTCCTTACTTCTTATTCACAGGAACGAGGTTGGATACAAATTCAGTCAAGGGAACCAGGTAGATGAAACCAACAGTAAGTAGTTTCTCCACCTCTCCCTTAATAGCGGGGGCCTTCCTAGGATTAATAGCTCTAAGTCATTGTCAAACAGGTTTATCATTTGTATAAGTTTTAATCTCATGTTCGACAATGCGAGGGTCAATTCCTGGCATCTCTTCATATGACTAAGAAAATACATCATGAAATTCCTTGAAGAGATTGGTGTAGATATGAATTTCTTCAGGCGAACAATCCACACTGATATATACATTTTCAACTTTGTCAGGAGTTCGAGAGATGTCGATCTTGATGGTAGGAGACGATGACTATACAAAATGCACATCCACCGACTGAGTGGGAGTGGAGGACACAGACGAAGCTTGTCCTGCTACAAACTGTCGTAGAGACAACTCCTTCAACTGGTGCATCACCAGGTTTGCAGACTTAGTATTTGCAGATCCTATAATGCCATCCGCATGAGGCTTGGGATTTTATCTAGGGTCGTAATTTGACCTTGGTGTGTCAAGAAGAATTTTGTATAACATCCCAGATTGAGCATATATAAGATCCAATTACTGGGCTTTAAAAATATCTTCCTCTTCAGATGTTACCCCAAATGTAGAAACATCCTTCAAAATAAGGGAAATAGGGATTTAAGTAACCATTCCAACAAAAACTCTGGAGGAATGTAGGCTTTGATTAACCTCTTTCATCTGCACCACTCTTGGATGTGGTCCAAGATATGGTTGGATTTATCTTGGTGGAGGGCTGACAAAATTTCTATGTCGGAATCGTAATAAACCGATAACTGGAAGTGGTTGAGAAAGACTAAAACCATCTGATTAAAATTTTTGTATGTCCCCCCCTAGTAGCTCAATATATCATTTTGTTGCAACCCCCGTAAGGGTGCATTGAAATAGTCTCAAACGAATAGAATAGTCATTAAGGTAATTGGAATAGCACCAAATATGAAAAGTAGTGACGTGATCACCATGATTCTCACCAATATTTCCCTCAAATTTTGGAGTATCTGAAAGAATATTGGTGGGGACGGAGGGCCATGGCGGATCATGACGCATCGGGTCATTCATTAATCTTGACAAGTATGGAAAATTAAGTGTGGCTAGAAAATGGATTTGGGGTTGAGGCATCTGACCCCATGCTCCTGAGAAAGATTGATGTTGAGGGATCATAGCCTACACAGGGTTCTGGTATGCACCATGGCCCTGTCTGAGATTGTAATACCCCCCTCCAAACTGATTCATAAGAGTTTGGGTGGGAACCATTCCTGTAGGAATTTTATAATGAGGGTTAAAAACATTAGCCTCGACTAGAGGAGCTCCAGGTTGGGGGGTGCCCATAGTATGAAACTGACTCCCTCTAGGTGGAAATCTGGAGGATATAGGTGGATTTTCCATACCAAACGTGTTGGTTGGAATCGGTGTGGAGGAGGAAGGTGTAAAGGAAAGGACATAGGAAATATCTTGTCTGCCTGGCTGATTACTCCATCCAGGAGCATTAATACTAGGATTAGACCCAGGATGAATAGGAGGTTGGCTTCCAGTCGTAGGAGTCATCTAGGGAATATGAGCTCCACCAAATGAGAGTGGAATATGTGGAGGATCCATGCCCCCAGGTCCAATACTAGGATTTTGTATTATTCGTTGGAATGGAAGACGAAAATTGCGATGTCATATTCGACATACCAAAAGAGAAAGGGTTAGATACTGAAGAAATGGACTGAACATTGTATCCAAGTGTACCTAAAAGGGACCCAAAAGGGTTCATTACTATGGGTTTCCTAGCATCTATAAGCTGGATAGGAGTAAGTACGAGGATCTCCGACACCACAACCAAAGTGGTTGAAGGAGTCGAAGGAGTCCCATTAACTATGTTAGGTATAGGAGTTGAAGGAATCTTAGTATCTTTCTGACTCGACTCAATACTCATACTTGTATAATCATAAGTTTGGTAGGTGTAGGTGTGTGTACCACTTTTGATAAATTTACACCTTTTAGAAGGAAAAGACTCAATATGCGGTGGTAACTTGAACAAATGACGAGACCGACGAGGAAGTTGGTATGGCTGCACGATGACTCAAGACTCGAGATATAAAAACAAATCCTAAGGTCAACTAACAATCAAAGAGCACACCAAAATAAACAAAAAGGCCAATATGTACACAAACATGATATAGTAGCTAAAAAGGGGCCTCCCTCACTAGAGTAGGTATGCCTCTCCCAAGAGGGTCCTGATACTCCCTTCAAAATATCGGAGGTATTTGAATCATTTATAGGGGCCCTCATGGGATTAACAACTTAGTCGGTCAGATCCCCTTGGAGAGGTAATTGTCCATAAAGGTTGTGTGTTGTCCGAACCTTATTTGACTCAGGGTACCTGTAGAATAACCCTTGCAAGTAATATATGTGGCTACCTATGTCAAGAAACTAAAGCCACCATGATATAACCAATGTGCAGGAGAACAATCGTAAGTCAAGTCCACCGTATGGGCAGGGTAAAAAAGCCCAAAATCTTGAAAGAACCACCTCTCACAGAGGTAAAGGTACTAGTTAGAGCCCCATATACGAGTATATCCCCCAAAATATCTCTGACGCTAAGAAGGTATTAGAGGGATATCTCTGCAACCAACTTCGCACAACCTAGTGCTTAATTTCGGTGTGAACGAAGCGTCCTGACATCACTAATTACAAAATGGATTTCACCACTCCCTTAGTCAGACACATATGTTGATTTAATATCCTTGGAGGAGTTTGCTCACAAAATCCTATTCCAAGGCCCTATATCCTATACTTGTTTATGTACATTGAAAAATGAAATAATTTCTAATCAATTTTAATTAATCAACGTTACTTTTAATGGATTTTTTTACTCAAAATATGTGGTCGTGAAACTAATGATGTTATGACTCAACATATAAAAGAAATGAATATGAACATGAAGCTAAGTCCTAAATTTCAATTCTCAAAAGATGATAAKCTTTTTCAAAATGCAACTTTCAATTCAACTCTGCAATTTCAATGAGATGCAATCTTTCCATATATGCAATCTTTACACATGTAACTGTTATTTCACTATATTTTGGTTTATTTTTCTTTAACCAAACATCTTAGCCCTCATCTATTTGAGTATATTATTTGTGGCCTCATGCCTACTATTCAATAGTGAATCAGTTTGAGATTTTACTTGTTATATTCAAGCATTTCCCATGCTTCTTATTTGTTGTGCACATTATATGGGTGTCCTTATGTCCATTGTTTGACCTATAGATGATTAAATGGATTTTGCCTAAACCTCAGTTGGTCATGCATTTTTTATAGTTGTAACCCATGCATGTAAGTTTACTACTCTTGCATCTTTGTATATAGCCTACTCATTCTAGGTACTAGACATTGTTGGTATTAGGTCTCATCATGAACATAAAAAATATTGATCTAGTCCCTAGTTTTCACTGGTTGTTTACCGTCAAATTTTTTAATATCCTTTTGCACCACTTTCTAACTGATAGGCTACTTCCTCATTCATATTATGTATAGGCTTATCATGTGTTTGTCTTATGACCAACATATTACACCTACCAAACCTAGTGTTGTTACCTATTTATTATACATTTCTAAGATGTTGGCTAAGATTATTATAGCATGGAAAAGAGAAATTATTATGTCCAGAGAATATTCCTAAAAGGCCATTCACCCATGTCTTATTTATGTGACAAACATGTTGGCCTCATTATCAAATTGCTATTAAAGAAGGACTGTAATTCTTCCATTCTAAAGATGAGTTTGTTTGTATGCAAGCTACTCCAAATGCCCAAAACTTTGCCTTTCACTTGCACGTAAAATTTAAAGATGAGTTTGTTTGTATGCAAGCTACTCTAAATGCCCAAAACGTTTTGCTAAACACCTAATTGCCTTTCACTTGCATGTAAAATTTTAAGGATGAAAATTTATCTTAAATTGTAAAATCCTTGGTGAATATTATTAGTTCGTAATATACAAACTTTAAAAAGTTTAGCATCTTAAAAGCATAATATTTCTTAACGTTTAACATCTTAGGATTTCTTGGGCTAAATATGGAGAATACGGATTGAGAATGCAATGCCAAGCTGGTTGGGGAGATGTTGGTTGCATATTCTACTAATGAAATTAAAGAGATCCATATTGACTTCATAATTAATAAAATTAAAGAGATCCATATTGACTTCATAATTAATAAAATTAAAGAGATCCATATGAACTGGCCATGTAATCTTTGTTCTAGGCAATAACATGTCCATATTTGAATTGTAATTTGAAACTATGCTAAAATTTTGAAAACTATCCTATCTTCCTGAATAAAAATAATATAGATTGTTTAGGTCTCTCATATGCRTGTGGTGCTTGGTACGTTAGAAATGTGTTTTTTCATTTCATGAATACAAAACTACCAATTTTTTCATTGAAAAAATATTAATACTTACGATCGGAATTATGCTCAAAAGAAATATTTTTATTAAAAATTCTTTCATAAACCTACTTAGCTGCACATTCACAAGTAGGGTCTGGCCACATGGCCTAGAACAGGACTAGGGCTGAGAGGTAAGGGGCCAATGCATGGGTGCTTGGCCACATGGAACGCGTTAATAGGACCAAGAGATAGTGTTTTGGGGGTTGCGCCCAATATTATTTATAAACTGGGTTTTTCAGTTTAATATAGTGATTTTTATTGGATTATAAGCTTGTTTTTGGAGATTTTGGTCATTATTGGGAGACATTGGGCCCTTCTTGAGGCAAGATATTGGGGGGGAGTTGGGATATTGTTACCAATTTCAGATCTATATAAACTAGGGCTTCTTGAGGCCATGGAGGAGAGGTTCAGAATAGGTATATGCTGCAGAATTGTTGAGCCAAAGCCATTGTCATGGAGGGAAGCTATTGAGGAGCGCACCTTTGTGGACCATTTATGGGAGCTTCGTTTATCCGATTTGGGTGTCGTTTCTTTTGATGGGTTCTTGAGATCTGGTAGAACATGACCAACTCATTTTTGTAACCCATTGGCACTTTTATGATGTACATTTAAAGCTTTGAACATAAATAAGAAAGCCCACTGAGACAAGGCCCAGAGACGTAGGCGAGATTGTCAAACTCCGTTATCACATTGGTGTTATGGTTTGCTGTTCTTTTTTCTTTATTTCAGATCTGTATATGTGTATATGGATGTCATGACTCTTCTATAAATTCTTCCTCTTTCTTTAAGCTTCCTAAATGGTTAATAAACACTTGCATAATAACTCAACCATTGTCGTGTAAAAGATCTTTTCGGATCACTCGAGGGATCCAATCTTCCCTAAGGAAAACCAAGGAGAATTTTTTACCCAAATCCACCTAGGATTTCACTGGTGTTACACATCAAAACTCCGCACTTCGATAATGTCACATTCTCATTGTCATAAGTGTCGCAAGTGTCTCACTTTTGTCGTAAGTTTCGTAAGTGTTTTTCTATGAGAATTGATCATCTTGGCAACTTTTGGGAAGATCAGGACTCCCCTGCTCATATGCAGGGAGCGCTAGCGCTCCTTTGCCTTCTTACAGGGATCATTGTAGCACTTTGTTCCCCATTCTAAGGGAGAGATGAATTGGTTGAGCAAATCTTGGAAGAAATCCCCTTTTTCTCTAAAGACAGTTATGGATGGATCGAGTTGGTTTGGCTCGAATCTAACCCCTAGGTTGCATATAAGGGAGATATCACAACTGATGGATCCATATCCTCAACTAATCCAAAAATATAACCAAGGTGGTTGAGCCTCTCAAATCCTATAAATGGATGCATTCTCATGGTGAATAGAGAGGAGAAAATTAGCAAAAGCATTTTTATTTTGACTGTGGATATTTCGAGCAAGGGGTTGGACGAGGAGGACTTGGAGAGGCTGCTGCAACATCATATGAAGATTGTAAGTGTCTTTTTGAAGTTCTCATTAATATACTTGGCCTATTTCCTTCTAGTATGTGTTTACATGTACTTGTCTATGCTTGTCTATGCTTGTCTTAATCTTCATAGATAGATTGATTTTGTCTAATCCATTAGAGTAGGAGATAGTTGTTTGTCTCTTTGTCTCTTGTTATCCATTGTAGGTATTGTCTGGAACTCATGGATTGGAGAAACTTGGACAAACTTTGAAAGTGAGGTACATCATACTACCCCTCCTTATCTATTTTTCGATGGACAAAATTAATCTATAGGAATGGTAGTGTCCAAAGGTAGTTTTCTGTCTTGGTAGAGGGGTCTGTATTCCAAGGGAAAGTTCACCTATGCACAGGGGAATATTTCTGTAAAAAAATTTGGTGACCATACTAGGGAATATTTCCTCTCAACGATCATTTGATGTTCTTAAGCATGCCTTAATGAACACACCTCTTTTGCAACCACCGAATTATGCGAAATATTATATCCTTTATTTGGTTGCCTCCACTTCCACTATGTCTATGGTGTTAGTCCAGGAGGATGATTACGACACCGAACATGTGATCTACTATCTGATTAAAAGTCTATCAGGTCCCGAACTCCGGTATTCTGATGTCAAAAAGTTTACTTTGGCGGCAGTTATTTCCGTCCAAATATTTCACCACTACATTATGTTATGCACTACCACGGTCATTGCAGACTCGAACCCCATGTACCACATATTGAATCATCAAGTACTTGGGGGAAAATATTCAAAATGAATCCTCATTATCCAAGAATTTGATCTCAATTTTTCCAAATCCAAGGCTAAGAAATTGTTGGTTTTTGCGAAATTAATTTGCGATCTTCCCCAAACTGACGAGAATACTGATTTTGGTGATTATCTTCCCGATGAATCCCAGTTCCTCATTAGTACGTCTGATCCTTGGTATGGAGATATTATTCTCTATCTCCAAACCCAACACTTGCAGCCTAGTATTTCACGTGATGAACGATGTCGCATTAGAAACCACTCAAAGTGCTACCTTATCATTGGCGACACCTTGTACCATCGGAGCATTGATATTGTCCTACGACATTTCTTAACCCACGAAGAGGTTTTACAAGTTTTAAATGAATGTCACCTTGGAGCTTGTGGCGGTCATCTTTCTGGGATGGCTACATCCCAAAATGTTTTATGTGCCAGTTGTTTTTGGCCTTCCATATTCAAAGATTGCATTGAGGCTGTTAAAAAATGCCCACTCTATCAGATATTTCCAAACAAATCATGTACCCACCCAGCTCCACTTCATCCCATTTTCATCGTCAGCCCCTTTGCAAAATGGGGCATCGATTTTATGCAATTTAAGCCTACCTTAGCAATGGGCATGGTTATATTATCATTGTCGATGATTGTTTCACTAAATGGGTTGAGGTTATGCCTACATTCCTTAACAATGGTCGCACTACATCACCTTTTGTGTTCAATCACATCATCACTCGATTCAGTGCCCCACAAGTTGTTGTAACTAATCATGGATCCTATTTCCAGAACCAATTGATGGGTGAACCAAGTTAGGTTTTTTCCATGAAAATTAATCTCCATACTACCCTCAGGAAAATGGACAAGTTGAAGCCATCAAAAAATTACTAAAAACCATGCTTCAATGCATGGTGGGAGTAAAAAAAAACTCTTGGCACTTGCAACTCTTCTCTGCACTCTGGGCTTATGAAACTTCAGTTAAAACAACGACTAGATTTACACCCTTCCAGTTGGTATACAGGATAGAAGTGGTGCTACCGATCAAATGCGAGATTCCTTCATTCAAACTTACCGCGGAACTCCTACCCCATACTTCTATTGAAGAGGAACAATTCTTATATCTAACCAAGTTGGATGAAACCTGTTGCAATGTTGCTCTTGTCAACAAGACATACCAGAAATGCATCAAAAATCAATATGATAAGGTTGTCTAACCTCGCTCTTTTGTAGAAGGAGATCTAGTCCTATTCTATGATCAAGATCTATTCTATGATCAAGATCATGACAAGTTGGAGGCAGGAAAGTTAGAACCCATGTGGCATGGGCCATACATCATAAAATGTGTGTTACACAATAGCGCCTACGATTTAGTAGACTACAATGGAATATCTCTCGGTGAGCCCCGAAATGGGATTTACCTCAAGAAGTACTATGCATAGAATATCTCGCATGTGTGCTTTGTACATTACTATGCTATATACTTTTGACTTGGTGTGTATTTTCTTTTGCGTGCATGAGTTTTTCCTAGTTTCTTATACTTTTATTTGTGATTGACTGCGCAAATGACATCATCCTTTCCCATTTATTTCAGGTTTGCGGATGGCGCTAGTCGACATACCTAGAACATCACTTATGGAGCTTGGGTCATCTACCACTATGGAAAGTTAGTGAGTTCATGAGGAATTTTCCTCGGATCTGCAACCAATAATATTGCAGAGTATCATGTCGTCATCGAAATTTTAACCGAAGCCTCCTCTCTATGTATAAATCAATTGATTATCAACCTCAATTATCAACTCATGGTCCATCAAATAAATCTTGAGTACGTCGTTTGCAACTTAGTTTTACTACGTCACCATCTAAGGGTTTGTCATCTCGAAAGATCATTTGAATTCTTAGAATAAAGACATATATCAAGAGAAATCAACACGATTACAGATTGGTTAGTGAATTACATGTTGGATTGGTATATTGCACATAGATAAACATTTGGAACATAAAGCATATGTATAAAAAACATCACTTAAAACAAAAAAATACAACATAAGTAGCCACCGTAAAACTCGTTTATATATATAATCTTGATAGCAAATTTTTTTGTCAAAATACATGATACAAAAGTACATAAAAGGGCAAAACATGGGCCTTCATGCCCATAGAATCATCATAAAGACTACAAAATGTTTGGAGACTCTACTCGTCCCCCTGCACCACGTTGTGCTCCGCATAGCACACTATTGCCCTTGCCACCTGTCATAGAAAATGATTAAGGCCTTGGGAGACCCCAATTGTATGTCGCTAAAGGTGTAGAGGCACATCTCGCCTTCTCAGGGGATGAATGTCGATGGTCAAGCCACAGAGGTTCCTCTGCAAATCTCAGAGTCATCTCAGTACGACATCATGCTCTGTTGCTGCATGTGCATCTTCACGATGTCCTAATGCTGGTATCTCTACTGGACGTGATGCACCTCTGTCTGCATGATGAAAACAAAATGAATTAGATCCCTCGTCGAACAACCAAAAACATATAATAAAAAAAACAAAAATATTGTTACAAGGTTATACCCTCAGAAAGTACCTAATCCTCACTGCCCCTGAAATCCACCCCAACATATGGGAAATCCTTGATCACCACTAGCTTCCTCCTCCACCATGCAAAGAAGTCGACAGTAAATCTAAAAGTCGAGGGCTCATTCCCCAACCTAGGGGAGAGACTGGTCCACCTCTCCATGCGAGGCTCAGTCACAGGGCATGTTATCATTGCAACATGTGGTTGCATCTGTGGAATCTACTCCAGGAAAAATGAGACCAAGAAATAACCATATCCAAACTGTTTTTGCCTGCCAGTTCTACATTTGGATATCTTCTCTTTAACGTTCCTTAAGAACCTTGCGCTCCAGTTGAAGAGCCTAGGTTTCAAGAACTGAATGACATAAGAAATTTGGGACTTAGAAGTGAGATGGGCACTAGTGATTCCCGCCAACTTGGTGATGGAAAATAGGACGAATCAGAGAGACATATCCATCATGTCTTTTATAACGATCTTTCCTCCTACCAACCATGACCCTGATATGTAGTATTTGACAACATATGCCTCGGTCAGTCAAGGAGTAGCCCAATGTCCAGAAAAAAGAATGGGCACTCCTCTCCTCGAGATCCCCGTCAAAAAGTACACATCATCCATCTCAATCTCAAGCATATGCGGTCCTATTCGAAATGCTTGCTCACCTCCATCCCACAAACTGATCAAATATTTGAGCAATAACACTTCTTTCCTCATATTTTGAAGTTTGAATTACGTAAGCAAGACGCAATTGCGTAAGGCTGCCCTCGCTTGAGGGTCTCATAGAGCAGCGATGTCATCAAATTTGTGCTCATGTTCTTTCCACTCAATCATGATTAGCTATGAGTGAAACCTCCAAATGCTTCAATTAAACATCATTAGCTAAGTTTTTGAAGAAAATTTGCCCTTCTTTCCAGCCAAAAAATATAAAAAAATCAAACTTTTGTGCCTATCGCTCCCTTAAAGAAGATAATAGAGCGCTAGCGCACCCTCAATGAACACACGAGGGCGTTGAAATTATTATCAGCGCTCCCCTCAACTCCTTGAGGGAGTGTCAATCCAGTTCAACGCTCTAGGGCTTATCAAGGAGCCTAAGCACAGAAAATAAGGGCTGAAATGCAATAAAAAGACATGTAAATGAATGAGGAGGAGGAAAGAACCAACATGATCTGGACGGTTTCAAAAATGGTCACCCACAGTCCCCACAATCAATGCTCGAAAAAACGCTCCAAAGGGGCAAAAACTCAAAAATGAGAGGCGAATAGTAAAACCAAAGGTACAAATGAATTTTTTCCTTAATTTGATATTTGATATGTTCAAATTTAGTCATTTCTCCTTATTATAAAGTTTATTTTGGTTTTTTGTCATTTTTCGAGAAGCTACTAATGTCTTTTTCCCAAAACAGCTTGATTTTACAGGAATTTGAGCAAAGTTCTTCGATGACCTTGTAACACCAATGATCTTAGTCTTTGTTCTTTTTCGCACTCATAAATACATGAGAATGTAATCGAGTATACTTTTATCACTTTTTCAGACTCGTAAAGGTTATACGAAAAAGGAACCCCCTGGAGTCTCCTTTAATCTCTTTTCAGACTCTCTAAACATGAAAATATTGTCGAGTGATCTTGCTTCCTTTCACACTCATTAAAAGGTTCGAAAGGGCATCTTCTAAGTAATAATTTATCTCTTTTTTGGACCTCGAGGACTAAAATTACGAAAAAGGACAACCCTGGAGTTGCCTTTAAGTTCTTTCCAGACTCTCCAAACATGAAAAAACATCGAGTTTTCCTTCTCTGGACTTGCTAAAGGGCCCATCTGGGGATGAACCCTTACTTCTTCTAGCTCGTTAAAAAAGGGAAGAGATACTTACCGAAGGTGAGTTATATCGAGCATGGGTTATCCTCCTCAAGCTCGTTAAATTAAAAAGAGGTACTCATCTATTTGGATGGGGGAAAAAATTGAAGGAAGTATGTCAAGTTTCTTGAAAACTTTTGTAAACAGCTCTTGCAGTCACCCTTGAACACGACACTTGTTTTAATCTACACTGAACACTTGGATAATTCGCTAAACCTCCGCAGTGAACCAATCCTGTGATTCTTTCCACTCCTTTGACCCATCTGAGCCCACTCGTTGTATTATGTTTTGGTCCACTCTGAGTTTATGCTGCCAAGTCTCACGTCATGCCTCAATGTTCAAGCAAAGTTTTCATCTTGAAAGTCAACCATCTACAAAATGACCAGTTTCCACACCCATGTCAGTTTGTGTTCATATGATATATCTTATCACTTTTCTCTATTAGTTTTATGTCGATGATGGGGGATACATCAAGGCCCTCCTTCGACGAGTCCTTTCCCATCGAATTCAACACATCATATGAGAATTAGACTTAGAAACCAGTTAGTACCTTGGGACTCGCATGCCTCAATGGCAGGCCTCCTCGCTTCCAACAATAGGCTTACATCATTGACCTCTAATCAGATGATTCCACAAATGTTCGACCTCGGCTCATTTATTCACATTCATTGGAATGTACTAGGGTACCTTGGGAGTCATTGACATCATTGGTAATTTCCCTCGCACTTGTTAACGGTTTACCTCAATGACTAGTAATCAAGTGGTTTCTACCATGTTTGACATCAAAGCATCTATTCACATGGCTAGATTAGTACTACGTCGGTAATGGTTGAGCATCCACTCTAATATATTCTTTGTCCAGGCTATGAAGGAAATCATTTGAGCATGTTGATACATATGCTACCACTTAGATCCACGTTGTATTTGTTTGTGGATATGTTTTATCATCTTGTAGGTCCACTGTGTATTTTATGTGGCTACGATCAATTCATGTCATAGAATTATGTATCCACATTGTATCTCTGGTGGCCATACCCTTATTCAATATCATCATGGATCCACAGTGTATTTATTGGTGGCCATACTTTGAGTCACTTATAGTCCAAGCATAGGTATGCATGCCTCGGGAATGGAACACATATTAACATTGTTTGATTTTTGTCTGCAGCTTCTACCAGGTTCTCTGACTCCATAGCCTTTTTCTTCGAAGAATCTACAAAGTGTTTTAGACCATCAACTTTCATTTTCTGGCTTCACACTTTCCGGGGAAATCTGTTACACATCAAAATTCCTCACTTCGATAATGTCACATTCTCATTGTCGTAAGTGTCGCAAGTTTCGCATTCTCGTTCTACATGTGTTGCATAGCGAACGACACCAAGAAAACACTTGATACAACCCCTAAAACATGTTAGAATAATAAGCCCCATCATTTGACAGACAAAACAAATGTTTTTCTATGAGAATTGCCCAACTTGACAACTTTTGGGAAGATCAACGCTCCCCTGCTCTTATGCAGGGAGTGTTAGCACTCCTTTCCCATATTACAGGGAGTGTTGTAGTGTTATGTTCTCCATTCTAAGGGAGCGTTGAATTGGCTAAGAAAATCTTGGAAGAAATCTCGTTTTTCTCTAAAGACAACTATGGATGGATCAAGTTGGTTTGGCTCGAATCTAACCCCTAGGATGCATCTAAGGGAGATATCACAACTGATGGAGCCATAAGCTCAACTAATCCCAAATATAACCAAGGTGGTTGAGCCTCTTAAAACCTATAAATGGAGGCATTCTCATTGTGAACGGAGAGGAGAAAATCAACAAAAGCATTGTTATTTTGATTGTGGATCTTTCGAGCAAGGTGTTGGATGAGGAAGACTTGGAGAGGTTGTTGCAACATCATCTGAAGATTGTAAGTGTCTTTTTGAAGTTCTCATTAATATACTTGGCCTATTTCCTTCTAGTATGTGTTTACATGTGCTTGTCTATGCTTGTATTAATCTTGATAGATAGATTGATTATGTCTAATCCATTAGAGTAGGAGATAGTCGTTTGTCTCGTGTTATCCATTGCARSTATTGTTTCGAACTCACGGATTGGAGCARCTTGGACAAACTTCRAAAGTGAGGTACATCATATTATCCCTCCTCCTCTCTTTTTTGATGGATAAAATTAATCTATAGGAATGGTAGTGTCAAGGTAGTTTTATGTCTTGGTAGAGGGGTTTGTACTTCMAGGGAAAGTTCATCTGTCCRYAGGGGAATATTTCCGTAACAACTGGGTTCACAATGTTCAACAATGTTACCRTGGCTCATTAGCTCACACCCCACATTCCCTAGCAAGATTGGAAAGTACAATCCTTAGAATGAATGGCTTTTCCACTAGCCCATAACTTTATATATGCATGCCTCTATTTTGACACATGACACTCAAGGAACTAATCTCCCACCACTTGGGAGCTCGTCCCATCACTTATGAACTTATGATATAATAATATGAGTTTATTACTTAGGAATTAGGAATATTTTAATATTTCTTGGCTTAGCCCTTAGTCTCTTTCCTTAATCGTTTAGCTCCCTTTTCCCTCTTGTGGAGTCCTAACTCCCCATACTCTTTGGTCTGACTTGGTCTACAACCATGGTGTATTTTATTAATATATATGAGTGTGATTACAATGTACAATGCTACACTCATCGGTCTTTCAGCATACAAGTTATCTAACCTAATATCACATTGGCACTCCGGCCAAACATGCACTCTGACCTAAACATAAGTGACTCACTAGCCTAAAATATCATATGTACACATACACATACAATTAGAGATCCAAAAGTGGGGTATTACAACTCACATTTAGACAACTAAATATATATAATTTTTAAGGAGTATTTTTTCTATTTGTTTAATGATCTTTATTTGTACATATATCATAAGTCTAAAATACATAAGCCTTTTATTTATGGCTTAAATTTTTGTTATTTCACTCATAAAAACAAACTATATGGTGCACAAATACAAATGACTATCTACAATTTAAAACATGATTAATCATGTTAAGACCCTCAAATAAATGTTTGACTTTATTAATTTTTAAAAAATAACTTGAACTTATTAATTTTAAAAAATAGATAAACTAACACAAGCAAATTGATATAAAACATCATTTTCTACTTCAAACTAACACATTAATTTTCTTATGTCAACTATCTTTAATAATTTATTTACAATTAATAATTATTAATAATTATGATTAAAAAAAATTGAAAAAAAAATTGAAAATAATTTTAAATATCCATATACCATTAATACTTCATAAATATTGATTAATACTTCATAAATATTGATTGAATAAAAATATTTTAAATAACAAATATAAAGACAATTTCCTCCATGCATGAATGAAGCCCTACAGTGCATAAAACAAGTTGGGGATATAGACTCCATCGTTATGCTTAGTAGCAATAAAATGTACACCCGCTCTCCCATGGAGTCTTCCTTACTAGTGTGTCACCTTCATCGTGTTCATAAATATTGATACTTCATAAATATTGATAAATACCATTAATACTTCATAAATATTGATAAATACCATTAATGCTTCATAAATATTGATTGAATAAAAATACTTGAATACTTCATAAATATTGATTGAATAAAAATATACCATTAATACTTCATAAATATTGATTGAATAAAAATACTTGAATACTTCATATTCATAAATATTGATTGAATAAAAATATACCATTAATACTTCATAAATATTGATTGAATAAAAATATTTTAAATAACAAATATAAAAACAATTTCCGCCATGCATGAATGAAGCCCTACAATGCATAAAACAAGTTGGGGCTATAGACTCCATCGTTATGCTTAGTAGCAATAAAATGTACTCCCGCTCTCCCATGGAGTCTTCCTTACTAGTGTGTCACCTTCATCGTGTTCACTCCATTTGTCTACAATGATCTTTGGAGGGCCTCTTCATTCTGTCCACATGCATTATTTCAAGGGTCTTGGCATGTTTAGCTTCTATTTACAATGATGTTTGGAGGGCCCGTTCACGTTAAATTTTAAATAATAAGTATAGAAACAATGATATATTTTTCTAGTATACATGAATGTTAAAATGATTTATGAACAATGATATGTTAGAAAATGCTTTTCTAACATGGAAAATAAAAGACAAACCTTAAAATTCTAAGGTAAATAATAAACTAATTATAAATAAATAAACCAAAATTGAAAACTTATTAAAAAACCATTAACTTACATAATAAATGTGTTGATCATAATAAAAAAATGAACTTAGGATACCTCCACAATTTTTATGGAGATTGAAGTTAGATAAAAAATTGAACAACTCCCTCAACACAACTATTCCTCTCTGCTAATCAGAGGAATTTCTCATATGCTAATTAGTGGGATAATTCTTGTCCATCGTTATTATAAAAACACTTTGAACATCGTGCACAGTGTTTTTAGAATGCACACTAAAAAAGTGAGTTAGCGTTACAAACTCAGTCGGTTTCTCTCACACTATTCCAACTAATGGAATAGAAAACAACTTTTGTTATTGAATAGAGGCATGCTAAGTAGCAAGATCTATTAATCAAGTCAATAATCACAAATGGCCCAATTATAAAATGCAAGCAAGTTAATAAATTTAATCACAATCATTCATTAGACAGAGGAAGAATATTCTATGTCATTCAATGGAGATACACTTAATATTTTTAATAAAAAGACTCTAAAATCTAGCATCCTAAATGGAGATACACTTAATATTTTTAATAAAAAGATTCTAAAATCTGGCATCCCATTTTCAATATAGAGTCTTCTATCTATAATAATTAACATTAAAATGTATTAAAAAAATTACAATTGTACAAATTTGTTTTAAGAAATTATGGCATTTAAATAGTACATGGTTTTCTTGAATTTAACATATGAAATATAACTTAGAAGAAAGTAACATACTACTTTTAGAAGAATGTGAATTTTTGAAAGTTATGTCAATTTTCTATAAATAAAAGTTTTAAATTTAGTAAAATAATTCAATTACTCATGTTTCAACTTTTTATAATATATTCTAATAAATTGTACATGTATTTCTAATAATTCTTTTTAGCTAATTTTTATTTTTCTAAATTTTCAATTTCATTTAACCCAATAATAACATTATACAAAACAATATTATATTTTTATCAAAATTAAAAAATTATAAGTCAAAAACTTTAATAATATTATAATTTCCAAGTAAAAAAATAATTTTCATAACTAAAATAAAACCCAATTTACATAATTAAAATAAAACCCAATTTACATATAAATGGTGTTGAAAGTTTCATACAAAATATCTACATTCAAGATATGTCTAAAATAAAACCCAATTTACATATAAATGGTGTTGAAAGTTTTATACAAAATATCTACATTCAAGATAAATCGTATTATTTTCCTAAAAAAAATCACTATCCCCAGTAAGACAAAAGGTTTGGAAAAATTCACTTCCCCATGTATCTGTCCTATACATAGTACCACTATCGAGATCTTCAAAGTAATTTATAAAAGCTTGCATAGCACTGTTTGTGTCGACCTCAGACATTGTCACCACATCTATTTTCTTGTTTGTTTTATGATTTTCTAAATTTTTTATTAATACTGAGTTACCATAAATTCTTAATTTTTTAAATGTTTTCAAATTTAAATATCTATCTGACAATATTTCTAACTGAGGGCACCACATTATTGTAAAAACTTGAAGTAAAGGCATTGCCGCCTCTTCTACCACGGGCAACTCTTCCAATCCAGATAAAGAAGAGAGTGAAAGTATTTCTAATGAAGGAAATGCCCCGCTGCCACCAAATTCTTTCGGAAGCTTCCTCAACATAGGACAACCCACAATCTCTAATTTCCTCAAACGCTTAAGCATATGCAGATGTGGAAGTTCTTCAAGCTGATCGCACTTAATCAATTTAAGAGACCTCAAATTTTGAAGATCACAAAAACTACTCTCCATTTGAACCAAGTGAGAGCATCTGAGAGAGAGCCTTCTCAACTTTGACATTTTACACATGTCACCGGGTAAATTTTCCATCTCTGTGAGTATCAAAGATAAAGTGTCCATTTCGATCATAGTCCCCAATGTTCCCTCTCTGATAGTTTTTCCATTATTTTGTATCCGCAATATTTTTAGTTGCTTTAGAGTCGCTACATTATCAATTAAAGCAACTTTCTTCAGTCTATTTCCAACGGGTTTTGTCCACAAGCTTTCGCAACCCTCCGTATACAAGTATTGCAAAGAGGTAAGCTTTGAGATGCTGCAAGGTAGATATTGCAGATCTTTACAATTTCGAACTCTCAGACACTTAAGGGATGCCAACATATGAAGACCATTCGGTAATTCCGTGATGCTGCTCCTGCTAAGAATGAGAATCTCGAGGTTTACAAGATTTGTAAGAGATGCAGGTAGTGTTTTTATGGGCGTGAAGGCTAAATCCAGGCATACTAGCTGTTTCAAACACCCCACACTGTTTGGCAATGACTTGAGTGTCGTCCTACTCAGATCCAAAACCTTTAGAGAGATCATACTCCCAATCACCCTCTTTGGAATTTCTGTTAAATCTTTGTTTCTCTCCATTACCAATGAACGGATTTGTGGAGCTCTCAAAGACTTAGGAAGCGAACTCAATTTGTTCAGGCTCAAAAATATCTGAGTGTATTTAGATAACTCATTTTCATTTAATGCTGTCAAATCCTTACCCATACCGCAATAGAAACTTTCTTCTTCCTCGGCAACTCGGACTGCCAAATCATGCAGCAAGTCGTGGATCCTGAACCAAACTACATGCCCTTCAGTGTCTCTCACGATTGGTTCAATCAAACAACGATCTGCTAAAACGTTGACATAAATCTTTCCCATCTCGATTGGGTTGCAGCTGAGCTGATGCTCCTCTTGCAATATATTCCTTGCCAGCAGTCCTCCTCCTACCCAGTAATAAATCAGTCCTACTGAAGAAACAACTTGGTTTTTTATGGAGGTAGAAGCTAGGTTTAGAAAGCACAATTGCATATTAACGCCAAGAGCATCGTAACTCAACCGCAGGCAGTCATAGACGCTGTCGGCTTTTGGCAGACTCTGGAGGGCCGCTTCCCACTGCTTTAGAAGAGTACGGCCGGCCATTGCCCTCCCTACCACTTTGATTGCAATGGGAAGCCCTCCACACTTATGACACACACGCTTGGCCATATCTTCATCGATGTTTGCATGCGGAATTCCATTATTATAGGGAAAAGCATGATAAGCAAACAACTTCCAACTCTCATCTTCAATCAAGTCCTCCATTGTTATTGTATATTTATCTGCAATTCCCATTTTGAGCAGTTCAGTGCAATCCCGCGAACTGACAATAACCTTGGCCTTGAAATGCTCCCTTACAGGCCGCTGCACACCCAATTCCTCCAACAATTCTGCAGCATCCCCTCCCCACACATCATCCAAGAATAAGGCGAAACTCCTACTCTGCTGCAATTTCTCATTCAACCATAATTTTACACCTTCTTCATTCAGATTCTGGCCCGAATCTACACCTGTTTGTAAGGCTATTTGTGCACGGAGTTCATTCCTAAGACTCTTAATAGACGGACATTGTGAAACAGTCAACCAAAGTATTAA
>JZKD02S2077922.1:73780-92258 GCA_000966675.3 Picea glauca | reverse complement strand
GTAACCCTTATGAAGGAGGCAATGGTTATCAACCTCCAATGGACATACCTTATGCATCCGACAATCTATTTACAAAACCCCTCCTTCAATGGTTTGGGGACATAACCCAACATGTCCGGGGAATTCGTTACCACCTTTAGGTATGTCAATTCCCTCACACACATATGGGCCTTTATGCAATCCAAATTGCAATGGAGGGGAATCAACATCATACAACCAATATGGGACTCCAAAGAATAACAACATACAATCCATTCCCTAGTCCTCCACAACCTAGTGCTATGCCACCATAGGCCCAACAAGATGTTTATGTAAACATTGTCCAACCTTTACCAATATAGAAAGTTCAAGAATTTGAATAACTGAACATGGTCAACCTTGTTACCCAACAAAATAATACTAAGAAGGGAAAGAATAAACCAAACACCAACCAGGGATGGGGGAAATCTCCAACACCAAAATACCCAAACCGGGGGCAATGCTAATGTTGGCAATCAAAACAAAACATTGGTAATAACAACAACTAGCAAAACCAGGGAAAGAACAACAACCTTCCTACAAAATTCCCTCGCATATTATGTGGTGAGTACAACCATTGTACTGACCATTGCCTCAAAATTATGGATTTCAAATGGATGAAATATTCTATGGCTAACCAAGAAACCCCTACCCCTCAGGGTCCCACACTTGCCCAATAGAATTTCCCTCAATCTCCACAACCATCCAAACTCCACAACCCCTTCCCCCAATAAGGAGCTGTTGTTACACAACAAGAAATTGGGTCATCTACCCAGCCAATGAGACAATGCCCAACCTTAGGTCAAGATCAACTTGACAATTCTGCTTGTCATAGAAATCTTATGAATTCCACATATATCCATTTGCAAAACCATAAATGTCAATATGGTATGCCTCTTGACTTCCCTCCGACCACATTGGATGCCACCCAATAATTGGCTAGTGCACCTTTGATGATCCTATGTCCTAGTGGTGTGTTATGAGGAAAATCACTCTATGGCATGGGGTAAACCACAACAGATGAAATCACTACAAAAATCAACTCTAATCCCAAGTATGCTATATAAATGAAAATGCTAACAAGACAAGATAAAAATCCTACCTCGTCCAGATGTTCAATGAAGACCACCGTTGAGCACTCGACTCAAAGATTTATACCTGCAACTTGTCCTCAACAACCAAGATACACAAGAATATGCTGATCATATATAATGTTAGCACATATAATAGCATAATACATCAATATTCATAACAAATACACCCATGGAATAACAATTCAAATATTTGCAAGATATTAATTGGACAAGAAAAGAGTATTTCTATTAAAATATGATCAACAGAAGTGTATGAGTGACAAACTTCCGTGTCGACACGTCTCAAAACTGAGAAACTAAGTCCCTTCCAGCTGGGTCTCCACCACTTCAATCCGCCACCAAAGGCAAGCTCATATAAGAGAGACAATGAGGTTCTCCATCAAAGAAGGAAGATCTTAGGGGCCGAACAATGTGTTCAGACTTTAAAGGACAAAGGGATGTAGACTCAATGTGAAGCGAAAATCTCTCGAGAGTATCTTTTGTCTCAAAATTTGAATTCTCTCTTCTTCCATAGTTTGGATATGGTCCAATTTATAGCCTTGAAATGGAACTGAAGGGCCGATTCAGAATGTTTCCAGTATATGGAAGGTCAAGGATCATGGATCTCATGACGTGACATGGAAACCTGACAATTTTTTTAATTTTGTGCACCAAACTCGATGTATGCGGGATGTAGTGGTGCAACCTACGTATACGCATAACGCATAACTATCAGGGCATGTATATGTGGAAAAATATGATTTTTTAGCTCTGGGAAATGCAAAAGGGGACTTCAAGTATGCATAGGGAAATAGAAAAGGACTTATGAGAAAGTTTCATGGGGTGAGGAAAATCTTTCTATAACAGATGCCCCCTAATGTGTGAGGTCAGAGGAGTATCTGCGATGGATGAAATACATTATAATTCCAAGAAGTGGAGTAATGGAGACCCATATGGACGAACTAGTTGCTCATGAGAATATTACAATCCATAATGACATTGTACACATGGATGCCAATTTGAATTACACCGCAGATCCATGTGGAAATATACGAAACAAAAGTTCATGGCCATGAATAAGAAATACAAAGTAAATACATGCTATAGGATATCATAGTCACGAATAAGGCCTAGTGAAAACCAGTCTCAAAATCTATCTGAAGATATCTATATACAATGGAGTACAATTTGATCTCCCATGATCACTAANTCAAAGCTTTATACCTGCAACTTGTCCTCAACAACCAAGATACACAAGAATATGGTGATCATATATAATGTTAGCACATATAATAGCATAATACATCAACATTCATAACAAATACACCCATGGAATAACAATTCAAATATTTGCAAGATATTAATTGGACAAGAAAAGAGTATTTCTATTAAAATATGATCAACAGAAGTGTATGAGTGACAAACTTCCGTGTCGAMACGTSTCAAAACCGAGAAACKAAGTCCCTTCYAGCTGGGTCTCCACCACTTCAATCCTCCACCAAAGGCAAGCTCATATAAGAGAGACAATGAGGTTCTCCATCAAAGAGGGAAGATCTTAGGGGCCGAACAATGCGTTCAGACTTTAAAGGACAAAGGGATGTAGACTCAATGTGAAGCGAAAATCTCTCGAGAGTATCTTTTGTCTCAAAAGTTGAATTCTCTCTTCTTCCACAGTTTGGATATGGTCCAATTTATAGCCTTGAAATGGAATTGAAGGGCCGATTCATAATGTTTCCAGTATATGGAAGGTCAAGGATCATGGATCTCATGACGTGACATGGAAACCTGACAATTTTTTTAATTTTGAGCACCAAACCCGATGTACGCGGGATGTAGTGGTGAAACCTATGTATACGCATAACTATCAGGGCATGTATATGTGGAAAAATATGATTTTTTAGCTCTGTGAAATGCAAAAGGGGACTTCAAGTATGCATAGGGAAATAGAAAAGGACTTATGAGAAAGTTGCATGGGGTGAGGAAAATCTTTCTATAACAGATGCCCCCTAATGTGTGAGGTTAGAGGAGTATCTGCGATGGATGAAATACATTATAATTCCAAGAAGTGGAGTAATGGAGACCCATATGGACGAACTAGTTGCTCATGAGAATATTAAAATCCATAATGACATTGTACACATGGCTGCTAATTTGAATCACACTGCAGATCCATGTGGAAATATACGAAACAAAAGTTCATGGCCATGAATAAGAAATACAAAGTAGATACATGCTATAGGATATCATAGTCACGAATAAGGCCTAGTGAAAACCAGTCTCAAAATCTATCTGAAGATATCTATATACAATGGAGTACAATTTGATCTCCCATGATCACTAAAGTCATATATGTACTGGTCCAATGAATGATAACAACAAATCAGGAAAGATGCTACTATAAGCTGATGTATTCAAGTCTTCTACATGATCCGCCAAAGGTGAAAGTATACATCATGTGAATAAAGGAGTTGAGATCGAACACAATGAGACTTTGTTTGATTACTGGTCATTGAGGTATATCGTTAACAAACGTTAGACAACCTACCGATAATGAAAGTAGGTATTAAGGCACTGAGTATATTCTTACAAGTGCAAATAGAGGTGTTGAGGTTGAACACTTGAAGAATCCATCGATCAGGAGACATTGATGTATTCTCAACTGTCGATGGAGAGAGAACCTACCACCGATGACTGCAAGCCTCTAGGTACTCATAGGACTCTAGGCCTTATTTCTATAATAGATGAGTTGAAGTCGATGGAAGGAGACCCACTGAAATGAGAGCATTAAGGAATATCTTATCNGGGACTTCAAGTATGCATAGGGAAATAGAAAAGGACTTATGAGAAAGTTGCATGGGGTGAGGAAAATCTTTCTATAACAGATGCCCCCTAATGTGTGAGGTCAGAGGAGTATCTGTGATGGATGAAATACAATATAATTCCAAGAAGTGGAGTAATGGAGACCCATATGGATGAACTAGTTGCTCATGAGAATATTACAATCCATAATGACATTGTACACATGGCTGCCAATTTGAATTACACTGCAGATCCATGTGGAAATATACGAAACAAAAGTTCATGGCCATGAATAAGAGATACAAAGTAGATACATGCTATAGGATATCATAGTCACGAATAAGGCCTAGTGAAAACCAGTCTCAAAATCTATCTGAAGATATCTATATACAATGGAGTACAATTTGATCTCCCATGATCACTAAAGTCATATATGTACTGGTCCAATGAATGATAACAACAACTCAGGAAAGCTGCTACTATAAGCTGATGTATTCAAGTCTTCTACATGATCTGCCAAAGGTGAAAGTATACATCATGTGAATAAAGGAGTTGAGGTCGAACACAATGAGACTTCATTTGATTACTGGTCATTGAGGTATATCATTAACAAACGTGAGACAACCTACCGATAATGAAAGTAGGTATTAAGGCACTGAGTATATTCTTACAAGTGCAAATAGAGGTGTTGAGGTTGAACACTTGAATAATCCATCGATCAGGAGACATTGATGTATTCTCAACTGTCGATGGAGAGAGAACCTGCCACTGATGACTGCAAACCTCTAGGTACTCATAGGACTCTAGGCCTTATTTCTATAATAGATGAGTTGAAGTCAATGGAAGGAGACCCACTGAAATGAGAGCATTAAGGAATATCTTATCAGTCAACACGAGGTACAAAGCAATATCTTGATGATTTGGAGGAACTCAGACGAAGAACATGTTCATGAACCAACGACCCTATGCATCTTTCGCATGCACTAGATGAAAGTAGTGGATGAAAAGACCCTCTAAATAACAACTAATAAGAAAAATTGTTGACAAAGGCGAGGAAACCACCAATAAGGATAATGGCATCCAAGACACTACACGAATCCCAATGTGTGAATAGATTTCTTGCCTTTGAACACAAGAGAAACTCCCCAGTCACTGACCAATGAGGAGATGTCAATTGTTGGGTTCAAAGTTACCTACCCATAATGAAAGTAGGACCAGGGTGCATGGTAGGAATACAACTTCATGTAACTCCGAGACACACTGAGGGTATGGCTGACATGCAAAGTAAAGAGTTCTGAGGAATGGATGACACAGGCTTATAGAATTCCTTTGAACAAGAGCATGAGGCATATGGAGGACTTGGACTCCGAAAACATAGACTTGATAATGAAACTTTGTGATGCAGGAGGCACCAATCAAACTCTCCAGAGGGACTGGAAGAGTAACCTGTCGAAGGATTAAACTCTAAGTAATGATCTTAGCTTCCTAAGGTCATGTTAAACAAAAACTTTGGATGACAAGTGGACTCAAAATTTTGTTCTCTGTTCAAAGGCGTCATGACTGTTGCCAACATGAGATAATATTTGTTTCCTGCTCGTCTTTTTTTTTTTTTTTCATAGACAAATGGATGATATGATACAGATGAGGAAACAAGTGTCGCGAGTAAGCAACTAGTTCCAACAATGGAACATATCTATTCTCAATGCAAGGAGGTGCATGCATGACCTGGACACTCAGGGGAATGTTTCCTCTTAGGGTACAAGGTATCAAGATGCAAAGGATATAAACAAGGCTCTGCTTGGATGGTGATGTAAATTGTTGAGGTATTAGGCTTGTAACAAGAAAGAGGGAACCAATAATAGGATGAATACTGCAAGCAAGAGAATGATATGCAATTACAAATTAACTCCAAAGAATGTCCTCTTTTCATAAATTTAGTCCCCTAGGCCCGAAAAAGTATAAAATAATACCCAGGAAAATTCTTCTAGCCATTCCTTTTTTGAAATTAGTCTACTTGGTCTGAAAAAGGGTTAAAATTACACCAAATAGACGTCCTTTCAAAGCCAATTAACGAGTGCAAAAGAGACAAGTTCAATCGACAATCTTTTCTCTTTTTGAGAGAGTCAGAAAAGAGATTAAACAAGACTCGGTGGGAGTCCCATAGGTATAGGTCAACATGCTTATGAGTAAGAATNAGAGGAGTATCTGCGATGGATGAAATACATTATAATTCCAAGAAGTGGAGTAATGGAGACCCATATGGACGAACTAGTTGCTCATGAGAATATTACAATCCATAATGACATTGTAGACATGGCTGCCAATTTGAATTACACTGCAGGTCCATGTGGAAATATACGAAACAAAAGTTCATGGCCATGAATAAGAAATACAAAGTAGATACATGCTATAGGATATCACAGTCACGAATAAGGCCTAGTGAAAACCAGTCTCAAAATCTATCTGAAGATATCTATATACAATGAAGTACAATTTGATCTCCCATGATCACTAAAGTCATATATGTACTGGTCCAATGAATGATAACAATAACTCAGGAAAGTTGCTACTATAAGCTGATGTATTCAAGTCTTCTACATGATCCACCAAATGTGAAAGTATACATCATGTGAATAAAGGAGTTGAGGTCGAACAGAATGAGACTTCGTTTGATTACTGGTCATTGAGGTATATCGTTAACAAACATGAGACAACCTACCGATAATGAAAGTAGGTATTAAGGCACTGAGTATATTCTTACAAGTGCAAATAGAGGTGTTGAGGTTGAACACTTGAAGAATCCATCGATTAGGAGACATTGATGTATTCTCAACTGTCGATGGAGAGAGAACCTGCCACTGATGACTGCAAGCCTCTAGGTACTCATAGGACTCTAGGCCTTATTTCTATAATAGATGAGTTGAAGTCGATGGAAGGAGACCCACTGAAATGAGAGCATTAAGGAATATCTTATCAGTCAACACGAGGTACAAAGCAATATCTTGATGATTTGGAGGAACTCGGACGAAGAACATGTTCATGAACCAACGACCCTATGCATCTTTCGCATGCACCAGATGAAATTAGTGGATGAAAAGACCCTCTAAATAACAACTAATAAGAAAAATTGTTGACAAAGGTGAGGAAACCACCAATAAGGATAATGGCATCCAAGACACTACATGAATCCCAATGTGTGAATAGATTTCTTGCCTTTGAACACAAGAGAAACTCCCTAGTCACTTACCAATGAGGAGATGTCAATTGTTGGGTTCAAAGTTACCTACCCATAATGAAAGTAGGACCAGGGTGCATGGTAGGAATACAACTTCATGTAACTCCGAGACACACTGAGGGTATNGAAATATCTTGATGATTTGGAGGAACTCAGACGAAGAACATGTTCATGAACCAACGACCCTATGCATCTTTCGCATGCACCAAATGGAAGTAGTGGATGAAAAGACCCTCTAAATAACAACTAATAAGAAAAATTGTTGACGAAGGCGAGGAAACCACCAATAAGGATAATGGCATCCAAGACACTACACGAATCCCAATATGTGAATAGATTTCTTGCCTTTGAACACAAGAGAAACTCCCCAGTCACTGACCAATGAGGAGATGTCAATTGCTGGGTTCAAAGTTACCTACCCATAATGAAATTAGGACTAGGGTGCATGGTAGGAATACAACTTCATGTAACTCTGAGACACACTGAGGGTATGGATGACATGCAAAGTAAAGAGTTCTGAGGAATGGATGACACAAGCTTATAGAATTCCTTTGAACAAGAGCATGAGGCATATGGAGGACTTGGAATCCGAAAACATAGACTTGATAATGAAACTTTGTGATGCAGGAGGCACCAATCAAACTCTCCAGAGGGACTGGAAGAGTAACCTGTCGAAGGATTAAACTCTAAGTAACGATCTCAGCTTCCTAAGGTCATGTTAAACCCAAACTTTGGATGACAAGTGGACTCAAAATTTTGTTCTCTGTTCAAAGGTGTCACGACTATTGCCAACATGAGATAATATTTGTTTCCTGCTCGTCTTTTTTTTTTTTTTNAAAGAGACAAGTTCAATCGACAATCTTTTCTCTTTTTGAGAGAGTCAGAAAAGAGATTAAACAAGACTCGGTGGGAGTCCCATAGGTATAGGTCAACATGCTTATGAGTAAGAATATGAAGCTCGAACACAAAGTCATATTGGAACTGTAAGGGACTCCTGGTTTTTATGGAATAATCTTTGCATGGGCTCCATATGGCACAAAGTTTCTAACTAGGGAACCCATGTTTGGTAAGCCTATACCATTCAATAAAGACACTTCTAATAGGAATAAGGAGGTTCCATGTTGCTAATAAATGGGTTCATACCTAAGGCATATGGATAACAGTCATAGGATAATGCAAATATCCAAGATGGATTGGTGACCTATCTTATATGTTGGTCAAAGAAAATACCTTCCGAAGTCACGAACAGGCAAAATGACGCTAGAAACTGCAAAAAACCCTCGAAAAAACCACCAAAACCAACTCCTTCCATTGTACTATTAGTCCATTAGGTCAAAAAATTAGCAGAAACTATGTAAAGTGGGTAAAGTTTTTCTACTAATAGTAAAAATAACCAATTTTACCATACCATTTGAATTTTTTACCCATATAGTGCATTTTGGAACAATTTTCCTACAATATTCAAGTGCTAATTGCGGGAGCTATGAGCAAAAAAATTGACAACTGTCTGGACCAAGCAAGTGCTCTTTCCCTCCTCTTCATTTCTAGTGGTTTACAATTTTAAATTTGACCCCATTTTTTGAGTATTAAAGGGTGCAAATTATGAAATAGGNTACTGTTAGTCCATTAGGTCAAAAAATTAGCAGAAACTATGTAAAGTGGGTAAATTTTTTCTACTAATAGTAAAAATAACCAATTTTACCATACCATTTGAATTTTTTACCCATATAGTGCATTTTGGAACAATTTTCCTACAATATTCAAGTGCTAATTGTGGGAGATATGAGAAAAAAAATTGACAACTGTCTGGACCAAGCAAGTTCTCTTTCCCTCCTCTTCATTTCTAGTGGTTTACAATTTTAAATTTGACCCCATTTTTTGAGTATTAAAGGGTGCAAATTATGAAATAGGGTGTACGTGGGTTGTAGTTCACCGGGTCACATATATGGGAAAACCTAAGTTGATCTATTCCCCTATCAGGTTTAGGATGGCTAATCAGCAGGCAGTAAGCCCCTTTGGGAGACTGGAGCATGTCCCTGTAGACATTGATGGGGTGAGGACATTTGCATATTTTGAAGTAATTGAGATAGTTGATGAGAGTTGTTCTTATCATGCACTGTTAGGAATTGATTGGGATTTCAAAAATTCAATTGTGGTTGATTTAAAGAAAATAAGAACGACGTTTGAAGGAGATGGCCTTAGGGTCATTTCACCTTTGGATCCTGATGAAGGTCGCAGATACACAGAGCCAATCAGAGAAGAAGACCGTGCATATGAATTAGAAAACATCTACAAGTTGACAACAAGACAACAAGATTACATTAATCCTACAGCAGATGGGAATTTAAGCTGACAAAGTGATAGTGCATGGTCATAAGAATAAAAAGAAGCACTAGAGAATTGGCAGAATAAGATGTATGAAGTTTCTATGCAGAGAAGCGCCAGATTGACCAGAGAAGTTCGCTGGATCGACACAATAGTAAGTAATTTGCCCACCTTTGATGGGTTGAATCACTCATAAAACTTCTTGTTGGAATTTGAAGAAGTTGTACCAACACAATAGAGGTTGTTGTCACTGGACGAAGCTCTGAAAGCACTCCATCAAGAAGGTGGGGAACACATAAGACGAGCATTGCAGAATGGGTGCAATGCCACACTTTGATGACAACGCGATTTTCATACAACATCGCAGGAAGTGCAGTTTGATACATAGGTCAAAGCTGTCTGAAATACCATGTGCATAGTTGCGAGGAGGCCTGGAGCAACATTCCTCAAGAACTGTGGGTGCATAAATTTATTAACACTCTGGACACAACACCTATTAATTGGTATCTACTAGTTGAACTGCGCCTCATCATCGCAAATTAGGAAGGTATGACTCAGAACTTTGTAGCCACCTTTTTGTTTGAAAGCTAGTATCCTACAGTGGATCAAGCATTACAGATTGTAAGGCAGAAAGTTTTGGAGGAGGCACCTAGCCTCCCTGTGGAGAAAGAAGAGGATGAATGGACTGCACCTCTTCAGAAATTGCAAGGCTGTTACAATATCAATGCTGATGAAGACGACAATCCTAGGAATGTGAACATCGCAGAAACAAAAGGGCAGAGAGACATAGAAGGACCTGGGGTCGAATTGCCTTTTATTCAGAAGCCCATTAAAATAAAGAAAGTTAATATAAGAATGGAGGAAACACCTAAACTGGAAAATGTCAGAGATTATTGGGATGAGGCCACTATTGATAAGATCACAGAGTTATTGCATGAATATCAAGACCTTTTTCGAACAAAATTCATAGATATGAAGGGTATTAAAGGGCCCATGGGAGAGATGAAGATCCCCTTCAAACCAGATGCAAGGCCAGTCAAGCAGAGACCCTACAGATTGAACCCAAAGTATAAGGAGAAAGTCAGGATTGAGCTCGACAGAATGTTAAAAGCAGGAATCATAAAACATGTTGAATAGGCAGAATGGATCAGACCTATGGTGGTCCAAGACAAGAAAATAGGAGAGATCAGGATCTGTGTAGACTTGAGGAAGCTAAATGATGCATGCTTACATGATCCCTTTCCTACACCATTCATAGACGAAGTGTTAGATTATGTTGTAGGCCATGAGGTCTACTCCTTCACAGATGGATTTTCAGGATACCATAAGATTAGGATTGCCAAAGAAGACCGCCATAAAACCACATTTGCAACAGAATGGGGATCTTACCAGTACACAGTGATGCCCTTTGGATTGAAGAATGCACCAGCCATATTTTCAAGGGTGGTGGTTGAAGCATTCAAAGAGTTTTTACATAAATGTTTAGAAGCATATTTCGATGATTGGACTGTGTTTAGCTTATTAAAATATCACATTGAATGTTTAAGACTAATGTTGGATAAATGCAGATAATGCTAGATTGCCCTGAATTTGAAGAAGTGCATCTTTTTATCACCTTTTGGAGTTTTGATAGGGCATATTGTATGCAAGCAGGGGTTGTTGGTGGATCACTCCAAGATCACCATTATCCTTGATCTACCTCCCCCTATCTCAGTGAGACAACTGTGCACTACGCTGGGGCATACATGATACTACGAGAAGTTCATCAAGAGGTATGGACAGATAACAACACCCATGGAGAAGTTGTTAAATAAATATTGTCATTTTCAATGGACGAACGAATGCCAACAGAGCTTCAACACACTAAAACAGAAGATGGTTACTGCGCCCATTTTGGTTTTCCTAGATTGGAGCAAAGAATTCCATGTGCATGTCGATGCCTTGTCCATTGCATTAAGAGCTATGCTAGCACAACCAGGAGCCGGAGACATCAACCATCCATTATCCTTTTCTAGCAGGAAACTATCTACAACTGAGATAAATTACACAACCACTGAAAGAGAAGGATTAGCTATGGTGTATGCACTACAGAAATTTCGACACTATTTGCTGGGAGGACATTTTAAGATGTTCACTGATCAGTCTGCGTTGAAATAACTAGTCAAAAAGCTAGTGTTGTGGGGGATAATTTGCATATGGTTGTTGTTATTTTAGGTATATGATTTCGCGATTATGGTTAAGCCAAGGAGAATGAACAAAGGACCTGACCACTTGTCTAGGTTGGAGCATGGAGAGGAACCTACCAGCCTGGAGGATACACTATTGGATGCACAACTACTAGCCATCAAAAGAGTCGATGATCACTTCACAGAGATAGTCGAGTTCCTGTCAACAGGAATGGAACCTAGAGGCTATACAATTACTCAGAAGAAACAGATGGTAGTTCGTGCAAAAAATTTCTCACTTATAGTTGGATAGCTATACAAGATGGGACCTGATGAGATATTAAGGAGATGTGTTATGGAGGCAGAGAGACCATTGATCCTTGTAGAAGCACATGAGGGCATCGCAGGAGGACACTACGCAGGGAAAGCAACAACGCAGAAGATTCTTAGGGTTGGCCTTTGGTGGTCTACTCTACACAAAGATGCTAAGGAATATTATAAGGCCTGCGATGTATGCCAGGGAGTCAGGAAACCTTCCAAAAGAGATGAAATGCCTCTAGCACCTCAGCTGACCTTACAAGCATTCGAGAAATGGGCCATTGACTTCATGGGACCTATCAACTCACCAGGAAAGCGCACAGGATATAGATACATAATCAATGCGATAGAGTATTTGACTAGATTGGCAGAAAAAAGAGTTGTTAAGGACTATAGTGCAACTACAACTATGCGATTTATCTTTGAGGATATCATAACTAGGTTTGGATGCCCAAAGATCTTGATGAGCGATTAGGGTACGCATTTTATTAACAAGACTATTGAAGATTTGACTTAGGAATTTGAAGTTCACCATCATAAGAGCACACCTTACCATCCACAGGTGAATGGGATGGTCGAAGCCTTCAATAAGATCTTGGAGACAACACAGAAAAAAATTTGCAATGTGAACAGGGATGACTAGGATTTGAGAGTACCAACAGTGTTATGGGCCTATAGAACCACTTGCAAAAAGTTGACCATAAAGACATCCTTTAAATTGGTCTATGGTCTAGAAGCAGTTGTACCCATGGAATATTTGGTTCCTAGTCTAAGAATTGCAGCCTTTACAAATATGGATGATACTGGCGCTGTGCAAGAGAGGCTTGCACAATTGGTATAACTAGAAGAAGATATATTTATTGCAGGATTTGACCAGCAGGCTCATAAGGAACGAGAAAAGGCCTACCATGACAGGCACATCAAGAAGACAGCCTTCAAGCAAGGAGATCTGGTATTGGTATATGACAATAAGTTCATAAAACATGCAGGGAAGTTCATAATGCATTGGCTTGGGCCGTACAAGGTTGCCTACGTTACAGAAGGAGGAGCTGCGCAGTTGAAGACACTGAATGGAGAATGGAAGGAAGGATTATTGAACGGGAGTCGGTTGAAATTGTACTATGACAACCAGCTGCCTCGCAGCTCTCAGTAAAAGCATAAGGAAAAGGGTCTAGGTACCAAGTTCAGTTGAAACTAGGTGCCAGACATAGAAAAGACAATCTGCACAAGAAAGGGAAGGACAGAGCAGAAAGCACAGGTTGCCTCGTGCAGTCTGAAGACGTAGTGAAACAGAAGATTCATACCTGAAGTGCCTTGGGACGAGTCACATGTGAGTGTTGAGGGATTTTTGGCCCTTGGTTTTGGAAGCAAGTGAAGAACAAGGAAGAAAAGGAAAAATGTGAACTGTGCAGAAGACACAGTGACTGATACTAGGGAAAAGAGAGAAAAAGAGAATAAAAGATGAAGCGAAGTAAGATAAATCAAGACGTTAGATGAGGAGATCGAGGAAGATAGATCAACAAGATAGATGGATCATGGACAACTCAACAAATGGAAAATTCCACTGTTGGATGCTTTGGAGCACTGTGTGAGAAGGAAGGAAAGACAAGCTAGCGAAGCCCTAAAAATCCAAGTCAAATTGACCTAGGGTTTTAGACACCTAGGGTTTTGGCATTTGCAATTTTGGACACCTAGGTTTCGGCCTAAGGTTGTCGGTGAGATATTGTAATGTATAAATAAAGGTCAAGAGGACCTAGGATGGGGTCAATTATGTTATGAGGAGAGATTGCTATTGAGGGAGAACTATTGTATTGTGAGAGTAGTCTGTATTGTAAGATCTTCAACTGGGTACAAAGATCAACCTTGCAGCTGGGTGTGCAGGGAGGGGAGAAAGAGAGAGAAGAAGAGTGATCTGCAACTAAGTGCACAGATAAAACTGTATGCTTTCACTCAATATATCATAAAGCATAATTCTGTGGATGTATCCCTAGAGAGAGGGTGAACCACGTATATCTCGTGTTATGTGTGATTGATTCTGTGTTCTTTTTCTTATGTTATATTGTTATTGCATTATTGTGACAGATATGAGATAAATATTGTGTAGTAGGATTAAAGGAGATAGGAGATAACTAAATTACTGTGCGTTATCGTTCTGAATCCACTTGCATTCCTTCTGGTTGTAGACACCTGTGTTCTACAACCCCCTATACCTACTTTGGGTGAGACTGCATCTGCTTCGTAGGTGTTGTCGAAAGGGCCAGTAGTTAGGGATTGTTGGTGCGCTCTTGAGAATTGAACCCTAGGTTTTCCCCTGTGACAACAAGAGGACATTTATTTCATTAGCTCATCAGGGCGAGGTGGTGAATCTCAAATCTCAAGGAAATGGGGTGGCATGAACATAGAGGACTACATCACCACCCACTGTGTTGCAGACACAGATAAAGTAGGGAGTCAACTCCCCATCAGGGAGATTGAGAACTTAAGCTTGAAGATTGTCGTCCTTGTACTTACATGGATCATGGGGTCGATCTCGTTACAAAAGGAATACATGCCACTGATGTTTTACATAGTGGAGTTCTTGTGACCCACAGTTTATGACTGATGTACTTCAATACTGGCTAACATGAAGAGCCAACTGACAGATTGCAAACAAGGGAGGAAAAGAAACTTCAGGTTTGCATCTATCTTATGTAGTTTTTTCTTTGAGTGGGTTCCAGGTTTGAGCCCTAGAGTGGAGATCATTCCACGTAGACCGCACGATCCAACCATGTCACAGTGGACTGAGATGACGAGGAGGCTAGGAGGTGGTAGGGTACCAACCCACTACAATGATGAGTTCTTCTTCTGGTGGCATCGACATGTTATATCCATAGACGACTACCCTTATGCTGGGATTAACTACAAAGGAGATTGAGATATTCCATTGCCACCAGATTCCACCTACAGTAATATAGGTATAAGTTTGTTTTTTTATATATTTCATTTTTTGTGTTTTTTCAAAGAGAGTAAAAAACAAAAATATTTTTGGATGGAATCAAGTATTGACAATTACTTTGCTATGCAGATGTGGGTCCGTGACGACCAGATGGATTCCCATGACATTGTTAGAGGCACTGGGGATATGAGCCAGCAAGAGGAGATGCAAAGAGAGTTCTTTAAAATGTGCAGGGGAACCTGTCTTGATTGACGCATGGGATTCCTATGGTTTAGGTGGAGGATCTGCCAGAGGCTATGCAATGACAGGTGGTGGGTGTGCCCCGTGCATGGGTGAGACTTTTCCGGTGTCTTGCAAACGTCATAATATTCTATCATGATACGTATTTGACACCCCATGCGTATATTTCATGGTTATTGTATCTACCGGCCATATATGTATTTTGAGGGTGTCAGCCCCATTTTGTACTATGATACCATATTTTTGGAGAGATCAAATATAAAAAACATCAGTCTTCGGATTTACTTATATATGTTACAATGTGTACATTGATGGATGTGTTTTATTTACTTTAGTTATATGACAAATGTCAATCTAAAACATAATTAGCATATGCATCATATACATAATTATAACTTCTAGGTATGTGATTATAAGTAATAAAATCAAAGTGTCATTCCAAAAGTCGTACCCGTAGGAATCATTGGAGTAGAGTAGGGTCTCGCACATGGTAATTGTATTTCAACTGACATACTACTAATTGGGAGTCCAGGAGAATATATAAATACCAAACACCATGTGAAATGCTGTCGTGTAAAATCTCTCTAATGACACTATATTCAACCACATTATTCATTGATGGCCCTAGAAAAATGCCACTTGAAGACACCAGTTGACCCTCGGGTGAGTAAATGACCCAAGTGATGGAAGCCAAGTTCTGTGTATGATGACTGGGACCATCTGTGAATCCTAAGTAAACTAAAGACTTCATTGACATCTTCCAACCAAGGGAAAATGCGATAATCAAGTCGATGACACAAAGGAAAATATATATATGTACACTAAGATACACTAGTATACAAAGAGTTATGCCCAAGCTTGAGGGCTCAAGCGGAATATATTTTCAATTAGAGCCCATTTCTATGCTCAGCCAACATATTCCCTTCATAATGTTCTAATTCGTAGGCTCCTTTTTCTAAAACACGCCACATGATATAAGGATCGTGCCACATGGGGTTGAATTTTCCCGTGCCCAATGGTTCTTTGGATTGTTCATACAAGAGGACCAAGTCACCCTCAATGTATTGCTGAGGAAAAACATACCTATCATATTGAACCTTGACATCTCGTTTATTTTCTTTGAAAATCGTAGAGACATCTCGACGTTGCTCATCTATATGCTCTAGGTGAACGAGGTGTTCTTCGATATTGGAAGTGTCAGGTAGGAGCTTAACTGCTAGTCTAAGGGAAGGGATTTTGCATTCAATTGGAAGGATCGACTCCACACCATGTACTAACTGGAAAGGAGAAAAATTGGTGGAAGTCTTAACCGAGGTTCGGTACGCCCAAAGCGTGGGGTAAATCATTACATGCCAGTCATATTTTCACTAGCTGACAACTTTTTGCAAAATGGTCTTGAGAGATTTGTTCAAAGCCTCTACTTGTCCATTTTCTTGGGTATATTACAGGGAAGAATGACCGTGCTTAAACCCCAGTTTTGATGCTAATTCCTTCATCATTTCATTTTGAAAGTGACTACCATGATCAGTGACAATCTCCCTTGGGATTCCAAACTGGGCTATAATTTTGTTGAACACGAAAAATGATGTAGTCTTACCATCGGATTTAATAGTGGCCTCTACCCATTTAGTGAAGTAGTCTATGACCACGATAATATGTTGATGCCCCCCAACCAAATTTGGGTTGTAGTCAATAAAATCCACCTCCCACTTGGTGAATGGATCGACGGTGATGACTAGGTAAAGAGGGGCTGGATGCGAGTGCATTTTACAAGCGAACACTTGACAAGGGTGACACTTCTTGACCGCTTCGACGCAATCTTTAAAAATTGTCTACCAAAAATAACCAGGTCACAATATTTTTTGGGTTGTCGCAAGCCCAGATAGATGACTACCACAAGACACACTATGACAAGCATTAATAACTGACACATCTTCTTCATGAGTCAAGCAACGATGCAAGATATTAGCTACACCCCGATGATACAAAGTGTTGTCGATGACAAGGTAATTTTTAGCTTGATGTCGTATGTGTCGTCGATCATTTCTCGAAATATGCTGAGAGAAATTCAAGGTTTAAAGATAGATCAAAATTTCTCCATAACAGGGGTTTGATGACGAGATAAGGAAAATATGTTCATCCATGAATGAATCACCATGAATGATGTCCTCATCCAATTGAGGAAAGTCCGATATCAACTTGGAAAAAAATAGTGATTTCTTAGATTTTGCCGAAGCAAAATAGAGGTCAAACTCTTGCAAAATGAAAATCCACTTATTATATTTTCCCCCTATGATACACCTAGTAAGGACGTATTGAAATGGATTGACATCAACAACTACGGTATTTTTGCAAAGAAATATATAGTGTCGTAATATTTGAACTGCATGTAAGTCATCCAAGGCTAGCTTATCAACGGGAGAGTACTTAAGTTCAAGGCCGACTAAGTTTTGACTAAGTTAGTAGACAACGTGCTCATGGAGCTCATTATCCTCTTGAACTAGAACCATACCAACCATCCTTTTGGACGCGACGATATAAATAAAGTAATATCTATTGTAGTCTGGAGGCTTCAACAAAGGCGTCGATACCAAGGCGTCATTAAGAGCATTGAAGGATTCCTGGGCTCGCTCATCCCATATAAAAGGAGTGTCATTCTTCAAGAGACGCATGAAACCCTTAGCTATATTGGCATAGTTTACTATAAACCAATGTAATAATTTATCCTTCCCATGTAAACCTTCAAGCTGATGAATGTTACACAGGGGAGGAAATCGAAGTATTGCCTCAACCTTCATAGGATCCACCAAGATCCCATGCTCAGAGACTAAGAATCCTAAAAGGTGGCTATAATTAACACAAAATATGCACTTGTGAGGGTTTAAATGGATGTGATAATAAAGACATTGTTGGACACACCTACCACACTTAGAGGGGGGCTGAATGAGTGTGGGGATCTTTTTCCCAAAACTTCCCTCTTGCACAAAAACTCATCAATTAGCATTCAACATTTATTCATTACCCATTGTTGTCATTTATAACTAGTTATATGTGAGCACATATCAGAAACATATATCAGCAATATATCATCAACAATTCATCACCACAATGAACACAAAAAACACAAGATATATGTACAATTTTCTTTTTATTACGGACTACAATCCTTGGGGTTTATCAGAAAAAACTGAATAGAGTACAAATCTACAAGAGCACCAGATCTATATGAAAGACTCATCTTGCATTCTCAGCAAAAACTGAGATGAGGCAACAATCCTCAACAAATATCAATCTGTACCATAAACAAGAGCATCAACCATGCACCAACCTGTGCCAAACAACCTATAATCAACCTGTACCATAAACAAGT
>JZKD02S2077922.1:31475-45850 GCA_000966675.3 Picea glauca | reverse complement strand
GATTATCTTCCTGATTCAGAGGTCCTTGCTTTCAGCCGTGTTTATACCCCATGAAGTATTTACACCCCAGAAGTATGTACACTCTTCCACACGGGGGAGTGTAAAGGGGGGGTACCCCCTCTGCGGGGTCCGGGTGGTCTGGGGGCAAGCGGGCCCCCAGCGGAGGTTCGGGGGCAGCGTCCCCCGATGGGGGTTCGGGGGCAAAGCCCCCGAAGCAAAAATTTCCTTATAAAAGTATATTGTAATTTCATTGTAAATCTGTACCGTTCATTATAAGGTCGCAGATCTAACGGTAGAGATTATGTTAGGGTTTTTTTTTTCTAAAAGGCAACCCTCTTTTATGAGGGAAATGTATTGCGGCTATGTATGTGAGTGAATATTGTATTCTGAGAGAGGAGACTGTGAGAGAAAGAAGAGGAAGTTACAGCGGTTTTTGTTGTAGGTTGTATCCCTTCATTTGCTGGATAATAACAAAGGAAGGACCTAGCAATTTCTCTGGTGGACGTAGCCCACACTGGGTGAACCACGTATATATGTGTCTCTCTTGTATTGTGTGTCTTCTGTGTTTTATTTCTGCATTTGTTTTATTTTTATTGCTCCGCGGTCCTATTTTTCTAACATGAATCTCAAAGCCAATTTGGGCAGTCGGTTGGTGTAATGGTTAGATGTGATCTCACCCTTTGGTCTTTGCGGTTCTCACAAGAACCCAGGAAAGAAAAGGAAGCAGGATGAACATTAACCATCACACAAGTGGAGAACTCTTATTAGATCCTAGTCGTTGATTTGGAGGAATGAATAGATCAAGGATCTAGTGAGATAGGTGGTAGATGCCACGATATCACCAGTTTGGATGACTCATGTGGTAGTAGTCACATGGATGTCATGTGGAAGTAAAGTGGCCTTGGGCCAATAGAGGCCTAAGAACTTTGGGAAGCCATAACTTTCGATCTCGAGATCATTTTTGAGAGAAATTATAGTCATTGGAAAGCCCTTGACAAGTAGAAGATGTTAGTGTTATTAAAAATGGATTTTGAGATGGTTAAGGGAAGAAAAATTTTAACACCCCTTTCCCTTGAAATATTTGAAGGGGGTCGAGTGTGTTACATTCCTTTTTCCTCTTTTAGCTAAATATTTAGGTTGAGAGTTATCTTCTCTATTTCTTCAAGATTATGATCCTTGTTCTCGTGTTTCTGCAATTGATCCTTCTGCTTTATTTTCTCTTTTCTAATCCTATCTATTTATCATTGGGCACTAATGAGTTTTGCTTCAAGATATTATTCTTCCGAATCTATCTTTTCTTTCTAATTATCTTCATTTTATTCATCAACAGGATTTGTTTCCATGGTTATTGAGAGATATTCTTCTTCATCGTCACTATCTTCCCTTCCTGCATATGGGCACTCAGCAAAAAAATTTCCTTTTCTACCATGACTAAATAATTTGAAGGGTAGCTTACCTTTGTATTTGTCAGTTCCTCTTTTTAACTTTCTCACAAATTGTACTTCTTTTATCTCTAGTTCACAACTAGAATAATCACTATATCTCTCTTCATAAATGTTTTGTAGCTTGTCCCAAATTTGTTTAGTTGGTGTACACTTCATTACTTGATAGTCTCATAATATGATAGGCCACTATGTAGGGTACCAAATGTAATATAATATGCAGAAACAAGAATATTTAGCAGATATTAATGGAACAACAAAATATTGAGAAGAGAAACACCATAAATAATACCTTTATTCAAATAAAGCAATGTTCACTTGCCTCTTCAAGGGAGAAACCTCCAGTAGAGCATAACTCTATTACAATAATTCTCAATACAATCTTCTCCATGCCTCCTACTCTTATTTATATTAATTATGTCTTCTAAAGAGAATTCTATAGGAAGATATTTCTAGAAGCAGAAGATTCTATTAGGTCTTCTTACATTGACTTTTTCACATTTATTAAATAGGCCTTATTAACTAATTTCGTCCTTTATTACTTGGAAAATATATTATTCTATCTATGTGAGGGGGTAGGGAGGTTAGGTCCCTAACACACTCAAGATGAAATCTATTGATTTTGCATTGTTTTCATTTGAATCCTTCCCAGCTTCATCTCTATAATTTGTTGTGACTAATTCTCAAATACCAAACCCAAGGGCCTTCAAATATATCTTAATTCGTATACTCCATGATGCATAGTTTTTTTCATTGAAAAATGGAGTTTTGTTTATAGGGAGACCTTCCTTACAATCCATATTTGCTCAAGATCTTCCTTGTAGTGGTTAAACTATTTTTGAAGGAACCCACTCTGATACCAATTGTTGAACGTATGCTTATACTGAGATGGGGGTAGTGAATTAGTATAAGATAATTTTTACTTTATTTAACCACTCATCAATCATTCATCATCTGAGAAACAATAATCACATATAAACTCAAATAACAATGCATAGAGTTTATCAGGGAAACTTAATCGAGAGAAAACCATAAAACCTATATTTATAAATTAATGTAGGCACCAACCTATTGTTACAATATTTGTAGGAACCTACCTATTGGAGACACCAATCCCCTCAGTTGAGCACCAACTCAGCAGCACCTGTAGGAACCAACCTACTAGAGACATCAATCTCTTCAGCTAAGTGCCAACTCAACAAGATATTGTGTAGACACCAAACTACTGAAGACACCAATATCCTAAGCTAAGAACCAACTCAGTAAAACTTGTATAGACACCAATCCAATATATTCATACATATAGTTCTTATGGCTTCACTTTCATGCTTCATACTTCAAAAATATCTTCAAACTGTAGTCACATTGCACCTCCATTCCCTAACGAGCCTCATAGAATCACTCCCAGAATATGATCCCATATTGCAACATCATAACCTCAAAACAAAACACTTTGTAGAATCACAAACCTTCAGTCCTTCATAGTACACCCTAAGAACAAGGAAAACCCCAAGAAAATCCCTCAAAACTTCTATTGCATGTCTTTACATCCCAAAAAGACACCCCAACTCCTCTAGCGCACCTTGAATATATTCTACGCACCTTAGACTTGATATCTTACTTGGATTCACTTCAAATGCACACATCTATCCTATATTTATAATATTTATGTCTTCACTTTTAGGGACTACCTGTAAAGACTGGTTGAGTTGACCTGAATTTTCTAGTTGGGTTGTCTGACAAAAACAATCATTTATCTCCTCATTCCTAGGGAGTTAGAGGGAATTTCATATATCATTGGAAAGGAATCAAAATACGCTTTCCATCTATATAAGATATGCTCTCATTTGAGATAGGTATCTAGGGTAAAACTACCTTCAAAGATAGGATATCCAAACTGAGCATAACAAATCCAAAAATAATATTTCCAACAATCTCCTTCTTGCAATATTTATCTTGGACATCTATTGTCTCCCTCTRTATTTGACATCAATGAAAACAATATTTCCAACAAGTACATTGTAGAGGCACATTTGGTACTCTTGGAGTAGGGTCACCATGTTATAGCAAGATTTTCCTCACCCCATGCAACTTTCTTAGAAGGCCTTTTCCATTTCCCTATGCAGACTTGAAGTCCCCTTTTGCACTTCTGAGAGATAAAAAATAATATTTTTCCACATATACACTTCCTAATAGTTATACAACATGTGTATACGTAGGTTGCACCACTACATCCCACGTACATCAGGTTTGGTGTTCAAAATTAAAAATTATGTCGGGTTTCCATGTAACGTCATGAGATCCATGATCCTTGACATTCCATATACTGGAAACATTCTGACTCGGCCCTTCAGTTCCATTTAAAGGCTATAAATTGGGCCATATCCAAACCATGGAAGAAGAGAGAAAATATACTCTAGATAAATTTTTGCTTCACATTGAGTTTGCATTCCTTTTTCCTTTAATGTCTGAACACATTGTTCAGCCCCCAAGCTCTTCCCTCTTTGATGGAGAACCTTATTGTCTCTCTTATACGAGCTTGCCTTTGGTGGAGGATTGAAGTGGTGGAGTTCAAGCTAGAAGGGACTTAGTTTCTCGGTTCCGAGACATGCCGACACAAAATTTTGTCACGCATACACTTATGTTGATCATATTTTAATAAAAATACTCTTTTCTCGCCCAATTAATATCTTGCAAATATTTGAATTGTTATTACATGGGCGTATATGTTATGAATGTTGATGGATTGTGCTATTATATGTGATAACATTATATATTATCAACATATGCTTGTGTATATTGGTTTTTGAGGAAAATTGGTAGGTATAAATCTTTGAGTCAAAATGGTGGTCTTCATCGAACATCTAGACAAGGTAGGCTCTTTATCTTGTCTTGTTATCATTTTCATTTATATAGCATACTTGGGACTAGAGTTGATTTATGCATTCATTCCATCTGTTGTGGTTTACCCCATGGCATAGAGTGATTTTTCTCATAACATAATTGGTGACCATACTGGGGAATGAATCTTCTTTTTGGGGTTTGGAGTGCTTTTCTCCTTTGATTGCTCTCTGTTTGCCTGAGTTTCTGTGTCGCATGATTTCTTGACAACCTGTTTTTACTTTGTATTTGAGTTTCTTGGCATCATCCTTACCCTGGCATGTTTTAATACATATACACGTTTTTCCCCTTGACAGAAACATACATACGCGAGTTGTCTTTCTATAGGGTGCACACATACGTGGTTTTTTCTTAAACATTCATGTACATCAACCTTTTTATCTTAATTGTTGAGTTTGGTGTTTGTTGGGTGAGTTTTGATGGTTACTGAGTCTTCTTTGGTCTCTTTCATAATTGTTGAGTGCCTGCAAAGTGATAGGAAACCTTTCTTTGGTTAAATGTTTGGGCAATTTTTCTTTCTCATCATCTTTTTCATTAGTTGTCCTTGCATATTGGTCTGAGTGTTTTCTTCTTGGTATCCTTCTTNTTCAAATGCACACATCTATCCTATATTTATAATATTTATGTCTTCACTTTTAGGGACTACCTGTAAAGACTGGTTGAGCTGACCTGAATTTTCTAGTTGGGTTGTCTGACAAAAATAATCATTTATCTCCTCATTCCTAGGGAGTTAGAGGGAATGTCATATATCATTGGAAAGGAATCAAAATACGCTTTCCAGCTATATAAGTTATGCTCTCATTTGAGATAGGTATCTAGGGTAAAACTACCTTCAAAGATAGGATATCCAAACTGAGCATAACAAATCCAAAAATAATATTTCCAACAATCTCCTTCTTGCAATATTTATCTTGGACATCTATTGTCTCCCTCTATATTTGACATCAATGAAAACAATATTTCCAACAAGTACATTGTAGAGGCACATTTGGTACTCTTGGAGTAGGGTCACCATGTTATAGCAAGATTTTCCTCACCCCATGCAACTTTCTTAGAAGGCCTTTTCCATTTCCCTATGGAGACTTGAAGTCCCCTTTTGCACTTCTGAGAGCTAAAAAATAATATTTTTCCACATATACACTCCCTAATAGTTATACAACATGTGTATACGTAGGTTGCACCAGTACATCCCACGTACATCGGGTTTGGTGTTCAAAATTAAAAATTATGTCGGGTTTCCATGTAACGTCATGAGATCCATGATCCTTGACCTTCCATATACTGGAAATGTTCTGACTCGGCCCTTCAGTTCCATTTAAAGGCTATAAATTGGGCCATATCCAAACCGTGGAAGAAGAGAGAAAATATACTCTAGATAAAAATTTTCTTCACATTGAGTTTGCATCCCTTTTTCCTTTAATGTCTGAACACATTGTTCAACCCCCAAGCTCTTCCCTCTTTGATGGAGAACCTTATTGTCTCTCTTATATGAGCTTTCCTTTGGTGGAGGATTGAAGTGGTGGAGGTCAAGCTAGAAGGGACTTAGTTTCTCGATTCCGAGACATGCCGACACAAAATTTTGTCACTCATACACTTATGTTGATCATATTTTAATAAAAATACTCTTTTCTCGCCCAATTAATATCTTGCAAATATTTGAATTGTTATTCCATGGGCGTATATGTTATGAATGTTGATGGATTGTGCTATTATATGTGATAACATTATATATTATCAACATATGCTTGTGTATATTGGTTTTTGAGGAAAATTTGTAGGTATAAATCTTTGAGTCAAAATGGTCGTCTTCATCGAACGTCTAGACAAGGTATGCTCTTTATCTTGTCTTGTTATCATTTTCATTTATATCGCATACTTGGGACTAGAGTTGATTTCTGCATTCATTCCATCTGTTGTGGTTTACCCCATGGCATAGAGTGATTTTTCTCATAACATAATTGGTGACCATACTGGGGAATGAATCTTCTTTTTGGGGTTTAGAGTGCTTTTCTCCTTTGATTGCTCTCTGTTTGCCTGAGTTTCTGTGTCGCATGATTGCTTGACAACCTGTTTTTACTTTGTATTTGAGTTTCTTGGCATCATCCTTACCCTGGCATGTTTTAATACATATACACGGTTTTTCCCTTGACAGACACATACATACACGATTTGTCTTTCTATAGGGTGCACACATACATGGTTTTTTCTTAAACATTCATGTACATCAACCTTTTTATCTTAATTGTTGAGTTTGGTGTTTGTTGGGTGAGTTTTGATGGTTACTGAGTCTTCTTTGGTCTCTGTCATAACTGTTGAGTGCCTGCAGAGTGATAGGAAACCTTTCTTTGGTTAAATGTTTGSGCAATTTTTCTTTCTCATCATCTTTTTCATTAGTTGTCCTTGCATATTGGTCTGAGTGTTTTCTTCTTGGTATCCTTCTTGGATTGTCTCTTTTTGCTTGCAGTGGGGTCTATATATCAAGTTGTTATTCAGTCCTTGCATTTTCATTTCTTTATATTGAAAATACAAAAATATTACATTTTTCATATTGGCATTTTCTCTTTTGGTTGTTTAGTATTGATCTTGATACACATATGGAAAGATTGCATCTCATTGAAATTGCAGAGTTGAATTGAAAGTTGCATTTTGAAAAAGCTTATCATCTTTTGAGAATTGAAATTTAGGACTTAGCTTCATGTTCATATTCNAAAAATATTACATTTTGCATATTGGCATTTTCTCTTTTGGTTGTTTAGTATTGATCTTGATACATATATGGAAAGATTGCATCTCATTGAAATTGCAGAGTTGAATTGAAAGTTGAATTTTGAAAAAGCTTATCATCTTTTGAGAATTGAAATTTAGGGCTTAGCTTCATGTTCATATTCATTTCTTTTATATGTTGAGTCATAACATCATTAGTTTCACGACCACATATTTTGAGTAAAAAAATCCATTAAAAGTAACACTGATTAATTAAAATTGATTAGAAATTATTTCATTTTTCAATGTACATAAACAAGTATAGGATATAGGGCCTTGAAATAGGATTTTGTGAGAAAACTCCTCCAAGGATATTAAACTCAACATATGTGTCTGACTAAGAGAGTGGTGAAATCCATTTTGTAATTAGTGAGGTCAGGATGCTCCGCTCACACCGGAATTAAGCACTAGGTTGTGCGAAGTTGGTTGTAGAGATATCCCTCCAATACCTTCTTAGCGTCAGAGATATTTTTGGGGATCTACTCGTATATGGGGGTCTTGCTAGTACCTTTACCTCTATGAGAGGTGGTTCTTTCAAGATTTTGGGCTTTGTTACCCTGCCCATACGGTGAACTTGACTTATGACTGTTCTCCTGCACATTGGTTATATCACGGTGGCTTTAGTTTCTTGACATAGGTAGACACATATGTTACTTGCAAGGGTTATTCTACAGGTACCCTAAGTCAGATAAGGGTCGGACAACACACAACCTTTATGGATGATTACCTCTCCAGGGGGATCTGACCGACTAAGTTTTTAATCCCATGAGGGCCCCTATAAATGATTCAAATACCTTCGATATTTTGAAGGGAGTATCAAGCCCCTCTTAGGAGAGGCATACCTACTCTAGTGAGGGAGGCCCCTTTTCAACTACTATATCATGCTTGTGTATATATTGGCCTTTTTGTTTATTTTGGTGTGCTCTTTGATTGTTAGTTGACCTTAGGATTTGTTTTTATATCTTGAGTCTTGAGTCATCGTGTAGCCATACCAACTTCCTCATCGGTCTCGTTTTTTGTTCAAGTTACCACCGCATCTTGAGTCTTTTCCTTCTAAAAGGTGTAAAGTTATCAAAAGTGGTACACACACCTACACCTACCAGACTTATGATTATACAAGTATGAGTATTGAGTTGAGTCAGAAAGATACTAAGATTGCTTCAACTCCCATACCTAACATAGTTAATGGGACTCCTTCGACTCCTTCAACCACTTTGGTTGTGGTGTCGGAGATCCTCGTCCTTACTCCTATCCATCCTATGGATGTTAGGCAACCCATAGTAATGAACCCTTTTGGGTCCCTTTTAGGTACACTTGGATACAATGCTCAGTCCATTCCTTCAGTATCTAACCCTTTCTCTTTTGGTATGTCGAATATGACATCACAATTTTCATCTTCCATTCCAGAGAATAATACAAAATCCTAGTATTGGACCTGGGGGCATGGATCCTCAACATATTCCACTCTCATTTGGTGGAGCTCATGTTCCCTAGATGAATCCTACGACTGGAAGCCAACCTCCTTTTCATCCTGTGTCTAATCCTAGTATTAATGCTCCTGTATGTAGTAATCAGCTAGGCGGACAAGATATTTCCTATGTTCCTTCCTTTACACCTTCCTCCTCCACACTGATTCCAACCAACATGTTTGGTATGGAAAATCCACCTATATCCTCCAGATTTCCACCTGGAGGGAGTCAGTTTCATACTATGGGCACCCCTTAACCTGGAGCTCCTCTAGTCGAGGGTAATGTTTTTAACCCTCATTATAAAATTCCTACATGAATGGTGCCCACCCAAAATCTTATGAATTAGTTTGGAGGGGGGTATTACAATCCCGCACAGGGCCATGGTGCATACCAGAACCCTATATAGGCTACGATCCCTCAGCATCAATCTTTCTCGGGAGCATGGGGTCAGATGCCTCAACCTCGAATCCATTTTCTAGCCACACTTAATTTTCCATACTTGTCAAGATTAATGAATGACCCGATGCGTCATGATCCGCCATGGCCCTCCGCCCCCACCAAGATTCTTTCAGATACTCCAAAATTTGAGGGAAATATTGGAGAGAATCATGGTGATCACGTCACTACTTTTCATATTTGGTGTTATTCCAATTACCTTAATGATGATTCTATTCATTTGAGACTATTTCAATGCACCCTTGTTGGGTTTGCAGCAAAATGGTATATTGAGCTACCAGGGGGGACATACAAAAATTTTAATCAGATGGTTTTAGTCTTTCTCAACCACTTCCAGTTATCGGTTCATTACGATGTCAACATAGAACTTTTTTCGGCCCTCCACCAGGACAAATCCAACAATATCTTGGACCACATCCAAGAGTGGTGCAAACAAAAGAGGTTGATAAAATCCTACATTCCTCTAGAGTTTCTGTTGGAATGGTTCCTTAAATCCCTATTTCCCTTATTTCAAAGGATGTTTCTACATCCGGGGTAACATCTAAAGAGGAAGCTATTTTTAAAGCCCAGTAATTACATCTTATATATTCTCATTCTGGGATGTTATACAAAATTCTTCTTGACACACCAAGGTCAAATTAAAACCCTAGACAAAATCCCAGGCCTCATGCAGATGGCATTATAGGATCTGCAAATACTAAGTCTGCAAACCTAGTGAAGCACCAGTTGAAGGAGTTGTCTTTAAGCCAGTCTGCAGCAGGACAAGCTTTGTCTGTGTCCTCCACTCCCACTCAGTCGATGGATGTGCATTCTGTATAGTCATCGTCTCCTACAGTCACGATCAACATCTCTCGAACTCCTGACAAAGTTGAAAATGTATATATCAGTGCGGATTGTTCACCTGAACAAATTCATATCTACACCGATCTCTTTAAGGAATTTCATGATGTATTTTCTTGGTCATATGAAGAGATGCCAGGAATTGACCCTCGCATTGTCGAACATGAGATTAAAACTTATACAGATGATAAACTTGCTTGACAATGACTTAGATTTGTTAATCCTAGGAAGGCCCCGGCTATTAAGGCAGCGGTGGAGAAACTACTTACTGTTGGTTTCATCTACCCGGTTCCCTTGAATGAATTTGTATCCAACCTTGTTCCCATGAATAATAATTAAGGAACCATCCATATGTTTATGGATTTTCCAGACCTGAATAAGGCTTGTCCTAAAGACAACTTCCCGACACCTCTCATTCATCATATTCTCGATGAGTGTGCGGGAAGCGAGGTTTTTTATTTTATGGACAGGTTTTCTGGGTACAATCAAATTCAGATTAAACCCGAGGATAAACATAAGAAGGAATTTAGTTGTCCTTGGGGTACTTTTTCATACCATAAAATTCCTTTCGGCCTTAAAAACGTCGGAGCAACCTTCCAACGAGCCATGGCTTTTTCTTTTCATGATCTCAAGAACATTGTCGAAGCTTATCTCGATGATCGCGTTTCTCACTCTCACGAGAGAGTAGATCATTATACTCACCTTCGACTTGTATTTGAGAGATGTCTGTTGGATCATGTTGTCATTGATGCCGATGGTTTGATTGATTGACGTCATTGATTGATGTCAAGTGATTGATTGACGTCATTGATTGATGTCAAGTGATTGATTGATGTCAAAAGATTGATTGACTAATGATTTATGTAATATAATATGTATGCATAGATGAATATGGATCAATGAGTTGTCATTGATACATGATGAATATGGATCGATGTGGTTCCATTGGTATATGATGCATTGTTGGAAAAATGTATAGATGACTCATTATTNGTATAGGATATAGGGCCTTGGAATAGGATTTTGTGAGCAAACTCCTCCAAGGATATTAAACTCAACATATGTGTCTGACTAAGAGAGTGGTGAAATCCATTTTGTAATTAGTGAGGTCAGGATGCTCCGCTCACACCGAAGTTAAGCACTAGGTTGTGCAAAGTTGGTTGTAGAGATATCCCTCCAATACCTTCTTAGAGTCAGAGATATTTTTGGGGATATACTCGTATATGGGGGTCTTGCTAGTACCTTTACCTCTGTGAGAGGTGGTGCTTTCAAGATTTTGGGCTTTGTTACCCTGCCCATACGGTGGACTTGACTTATGACTGTTCTCCTGCACATTGGTTATATCATGGTGGCTTTAGTTTCTTGACATAGGTAGACACATATGTTACTTGCAAGGGTTATTCTACAGGTACCCTAAGTCAGATAAGGGTCGGACAACACACAACCTTTATGGATGATTACCACTCCAGGGGGATCTGACCGACTAAGTTTTTAATCCCATGAGGGCCCCTATAAATGATTTAAATACCTTCGATATTTTGAAGGGAGTATCAAGCCCCTCTTGGGAGAGGCATACCTACTCTAGTGAGGGAGGCCCCTTTTCAGCTACTATATCATGTTTGTGTATATATTGGCCTTTTTCTTTATTTTGGTGTGCTCTTTGATTGTTAGTTGACCTTAGGATTTGTTTTTATATCTCGAGTCTTGAGTCATCGTGCAGCCATACCAACTTCCTCATCGGTCTCGTCTTTTGTTCAAGTTACCACCGCATCTTGAGTCTTTTCCTTCTAAAAGGTGTAAAGTTATCAAAAGTGGTACACAAACCTACACCTACCAGACTTATGATTATACAAGTATGAGTATTGAGTCGAGTCAGAAAGATACTAAGATTGCTTCAACTCCCATACCTAACATAGTTAATGGGACTCCTTCGACTCCTTCAACCACTTTGGTTGTGGTGTCGGATATCCTCGTCCTTACTCCTATCCAGCCTATGGATGCTAGGCAACCCATAGTAATGAACCCTTTTGGGTCCATTTTAGGTACACTTGGATACAATGCTCAGTCCATTCCTTCAGTATCTAACCCTTTCTCTTTTGGTATGTCGAATATGACATCGCAATTTTCATCTTCCATTCCAGTGAATAATACAAAATCCTAGTATTGGACCTGGGGGCATGGATCCTCAACATATTCCACTCTCATTTGGTGGAGCTCATATTCCCTAGATGACTCCTACGACTGGAAGCCAACCTCCTTTTCATCCTGGGTCTAATCCTAGTATTAATGCTCCTATATGGAGTAATCAGCCAGGCGGACAAGATATTACCTATGTTCTTTCCTTTACACCTTCCTCCTCCACACCGATTCCAACCAACATGTTTGGTATGGAAAATCCACCTATATCCTCCAGATTTCCACTTGGAGGGAGTCAGTTTCATACTATGGGAACCCCTTAACCTGGAGCTCCTCTAGTCGAGGGTAATGTTTTTAACCCTCATTATAAAATTCCTACATGAATGGTGCCCACCCAAACTCTTATGAATCAGTTTGGAGGGGGTTATTACAATCCCGCACAGGGCCATGGTGCATACCAGAACCCTATATAGGCTACGATCCCTCAGCATCAATCTTTCTCGGGAGCATGGGGTCAGATGCCTCAACCTCGAATCCATTTTCTAGCCACACTTAATTTTCCATACTTGTCAATATTAATGAATAACCCGATGCGTCATGATCCGCCATGGCCCTCCACCCCCACCAAGATTCTTTCAGATACTCCAAAATTTGAGGGAAATATTGGAGAGAATCATGGTGATCACGTCACTACTTTTCATATTTGGTGTTATTCCAATTACCTTAATGATGATTCTATTCATTTGAGACTATTTCAATGCACCCTTATGGGGGTTGCAGCAAAATGGTATATTGAGCTACCAGGGGGACATACAAAAATTTTAATCAGATGGTTTTAGTCTTTCTCAACCACTTCCAGTTATCGGTTCATTACGATGTCGACATAGAACTTATGTCGGCCCTCCACCAGGACAAATCCAACAATATCTTGGACCACATCCAAGAGTGGTGCAAACAAAATAGGTTGATAAAAGCCTACATTCCTCTAGAGTTTATGTTGGAATGGTTCCTTAAATCCCTATTTCCCTTATTTCAAAGGATGTTTCTACATCCGGGGTAACATCTGAAGAGGAAGCTATTTTTAAAGCCCAGTAATTACATCTTATATATTCTCATTCTAGGATGTTATACAAAATTCTTCTTGATACACCAAGGTCAAATTACAACCCTAGACAAAATCCCAGGCCTCATGCGGATGGCATTATAGGATCTGCAAATACTAAGTCTGCAAACCTAGTGAAGCACCAGTTGAAGGAGTTGTCTCTAAGCCAGTCTGCAGGAGGACAAGCTTTGTCTGTGTCCTCCACTCCCACTCAGTCGATGGATGTGCATTCTGTATAGTCGTCGTCTCCTATAGTCACGATCAACATCTCTCAAACTCTTGACAAAGTTGAAAATGTATATATCAGTGCGGATTGTTCACCTGAACAAATTCATATCTACACCGATCTCTTTAAGGAATTTCATGATGTATTTTCTTGGTCATATGAAGAGATGCCAGGAATTGACCCTTGCATTGTCAAACATGAGATTAAAACTTATACAGATGATAAAATTGCTTGACAATGACTTAGAGTTGTTAATCCTAGGAAGGCCCCCACTATTAAGGCAGAGGTGGAGAAACTACTTACTGTTGGTTTCATCTACCCGGTTCCCTTGAATGAATTTGTATCCAACCTTGTTCCCATGAATAATAAGTAAGGAACCATCCATATGTTTATGGATTTTCCAGACCTGAATAAGGCTTGTCCTAAAGACAACTTCCCGACACCTTTCATTCATCAGATTCTCGATGAGTGTGCGGGAAGCGAGGTTTTTTATTTTATGGACAGGTTTTCTGGGTGCAATCAAATTTAGATTAAACCCGAGGATCAACATAAGAAGGAATTTAGTTGTCCTTGGGGTACTTTTTCATACCATAAAATTCCTTTCGGCCTTAAAAAAGTCAGAGCAACATTCCAACGAGCCATGGCTTTTTCTTTTCATGATCTCAAGAACATTGTCAAAGCTTATCTCGATGATCGCGTTTCTCACTCTCACAAGAGAGTAGATCATTATACTCACCTTCAACTTGTATTTGAGAGATGTCTGTTGGATCATGTTGTCATTGATGCCAATGGTTTGATTGATTGACGTCATTGATTGATGTCAAGTGATTGATTGACGTCATTGATTGATGTCAAGTGATTGATTGATGTCAAAGGATTGATTGACTAATGATTTATGTAATATAATATGTATGCATAGATGAATATGGATCAATGATTTGTCATTGATACATGATGAAGATGGATCGATGTGGTTCCATTGGTATATGATGCATTGTTGGAAAAATGTATAGATGACTCATTATTGTCTTATCATGATT
>JZKD02S2077922.1:17852-31465 GCA_000966675.3 Picea glauca | reverse complement strand
AATGAATAAATGTTGAATGCTAATTGATGAGTTTTTGTGCAAGAGGGAAGTTTTGGGAAAAAGAGCCCCACACTCATTCAGCCCCCCTCTAAGTGTGGTAGGTGTGTCCAACAATGTCTTTATTATCACATCCATTTAAACCCTCACAAGTGCATATTTTTTATTAATTCTAGCCACCTTTTAGGATTCTTAGTCTCTGAGCATGGGATCTTGGTGGATCCTATGAAGGTTGAGGCAATACTTCGATTTCCTCCCCCATGCAACATTCATCAGCTTGAAGGTTTACATGGGAAGTATAACTTATTACGTTGGTTTATAGTAAACTATGCCATTATAGCTAAGGGTTTCATGCGTCTCTTGAAGAATGGCACTCCTTTTATATGGGATGAGCGAGCCCAGGAATCCTTCGATGCTCTTAATGACGCCTTGGTATCGATGCCTTTGTTGAAGCCTCCAGACTACAGTAGAGATTACTTTATTTATATCGTCGCATCCAAAAGGATGGTTGGTATGGTTCTAGTTCAAGAGGACGATGAGCTCCATGAGCACGTTGTCTACTACCTTAGTCAAAACTTAGTCGGCCTTGAACTTAAGTACTCTCGCATTGATAAGCTAGCCTTGGATGACTTACATGCGGTTCAAATATTACGACACTATATATTTCTTTGCAAAAATACCGTAGTTGTTGATGTCAATCCATTTCAATACGTCCTTACTAGGCGTATCATAGGGGGAAAATATAATAAGTGTATTTTCATTTTGCAAGAGTTTGACCTCTATTTTGCTTCGGCAAAATCTAAGAAATCACTATTTTTTTCCAAGTTGATATCGGACTTCCCTCAATTGGATGAGGACGTCATTCATGGTGATTCATTCATGGATGGACATATTTTCCTTATCTCGTCATCAGACCCCTGTTATGGAGAAATTTTGATCTATCTTTAAACCTTGAAGTTCTCTCAACATATTTCGAGAGACGATCGACGACACATATGACATCAAGCTAAAAATTACCTTGTCATCGACGACACTTTGTATCATCGGGGTGTAGCTAATATCTTGCATTGCTGCTTGACTCATGAAGAAGATGTGTCAGTTATTAATGATTGTCATAGTGTGGCTTGTGGTAGTCATCTATCTGGGCTTGCGACAACCCAAAAAATATTGTGACCTGGTTATTTTGGGTAGACAATTTTTAAAGATTGCGTCGAAGCGGTCAAGAAGTGTCACCCTTGTCAAGTGTGTTGTAGGAAAATATCCCTGCGGACAGGTAGATCACCTCTAGAGCTTGACCTTAACCCTAGACAGAAAAATTCTTATCATGGACACTGAATTTCTTTCAAATCTATCTAAACTAACACACGATAAGGAAGGATGACAGAGGTACCTTTTTATCGACGTTTGTCCCTGCACGCTCCTGGTTGCGCTTCGATCCTTTGCTCCTCGCTGGATCCTATGGACAAAAAAAGATACGACCGCTTCCTACTCTATTGATATTAGCTTGAAAACAGATCTATCACTAAGTGATAAGTTCATGTGACATCAGACACAAACTAGAAAGAAACAGGCCAAGCATGTCATATTGATGAGAATAACGACAGCAGTACTTACAATCGTAGATGCGAGTGCGACAGCTTCGTCAAGTCCCCTTCGTCTAACCCTTGCCTGAAAGCTCCACAATCTAGATAACAGTAGCTTCACTGATCACTCTCTTTTGGTTGACTGTGAGTTTCCTCCAAGATCATAAGTTTCATGTATTCAGTTCTTCCTCCCTTTCCACCATCATAGAACCTGTTTATATAGGTTAAGAGGAGCTTAACCTCTTGAGTTATCTTTAGAACAAGTTGGGAACCTTCTCATTGGATCAGGGATCTCTTGATGAAACCAAAAATTCTAGCACAACAGCCTCCTAATCTCGAAAGATCCTCCCCTTATTCTTCTCAACGGGCCAACCACTGCCTCAGATTAGGCAGCACTCCCTTAGAAGGGGCATCAGAGCGTTGTAGCGCTCCCTGGTGAGCCTTAGGGAAGCGCCAGTGCTCTCAAGATGAGCAGCGCTCCTTTAGAGGGGGCTGAGGAGTGTTATAATGCACCCTGAAGCACTATAGGGGAGCGCCAGCGCTTCTGGAGCTGAAGTAGAGGAGCGCTCCCCCTCAAAACCTTTGTTTCAGGGTTCCTTTCAGGTGTCAGGAGTTGTTTGTCTTCAGTAAACCAGTTCTCCTCCTTCATATCAATCATGTGAGATGTTATAAGTGCTCCCTGAGTGTCGTCGACATGGCAGTATGTCTGAACATCCTTTGTGACACTTGTGACAAACTTGCGACACTTGCGAAAGTTGATGTGACACTTACGACAATTGAGAGGGATAATGCGACACTTATCCAGCTGAGAAATTTTGACATGTAACAGAATGCCCCCCAAAGTATGAGGTTAGAAGATGCCAACTGATAACTGAAATACTTTGTAGATGCTCAAGCAAGGGTATAGACTCAGAGAACCTGACAAAAGCTACACACAAACATCCAACAAATATCATGACATATTTCAAAACCCAAGGCAAGCATACCTATGCTTGGATGATTCAAGACTTAGTAGGATATGGCCGCCATAATATACACTGCGGATCCCTAATTGTATTGATAAAACGATATAGCCACCAAAGATACAATGTGGATCTATACTCTGATGACTTAGACTGATCGTAGCCACGAAGAGTACACAGTGGATCTACTAGATGACAAGACATAGCCACGACCAATACAAAGTGGATCTATGTGACAGTGTATGTGTTCTTTGTCCAATATAAATTCCTTCATAGCCTAGGCAAAGCATATATCAAAGCGATTGCTCAACCCAGGGTCTTCTTACCAATCTCAATATGGCACGGATCTGACCATGTGAATAGATGTCCTGATGTCGAACATGGCAGAAACCACTTGATTACCGATCAATGGTGTGAATCGTTAACAAGTGCGAGGGAGACCACCATTAATGTCAATGATTCCCAAGGTACCCTATTACATTCCAGCGAATGTGAATAGAAGATCTGAGGTCAAACATCCGTGGAATCATTTGATCAGGGGTCAATGATGTAAACCCACTATCAAATGTGAGGAGGCCTGCCATTGAGGCATGCAGGTCCCAAAGTACTAACTAGTTTCTAAGTCTGATTCCCGGATAATGTGTTGGAGTCGACAAGAATAGACTCGTCGAGGGAGGGCCTTGATGTATCCCCCATCAATGACATGAAACAAACACAGAGATGTAATTGGTAGAGAAAATGGACATGGACTGACACAGGTTTTGAGGCAAGATATTTGGGATGGCTGACTCTCGAGGCGGATACTTCCCTTGAACACTGAGGCACAACAGCAAAACGTGACATGGACCAAAACTATGCAGTGGATACTGTTACTTGCGTCAGGTGACCCAAAGGAGTGAAAGGAAACTCAGAGGATTGGCTCAGTGCAGAGGTTCAGTGGATTATGATATGTGCAAAGTGACAAAGTGTCATGTTCAAGGGCGACTCTAAGAAATGCTGGATGATGTTCTCAAGAGACTGCTTGGCTTGCTCCTTTCAATTTTTCCCCCATCCAGATAGATGAGTACCTCTTTTTAATTTAATGAGCTCAAGGAGGATAACACATGTTCGATATAACTTACCTTCGGTAAGTTCCTCTTCCTTTGTTTAACGAACCGGAAGAAGTAAGGGTTCGGTCCCATATGGGTCTGTCAATGTGTGCTTTAACGAGTCCAAAGACAGAAAACTTGAAGGTTTTTCGGGATTATAGAGTTTGGAAAAACGCTTAAAAGAGAACTCTCTCAGTTCCTTTTTCGTACAGTAGTCCAACAAGACCGAAAAAGGGTTAAACTATCGCTCGCTAGATGCTCTTTCTGACCTTTTAACGAGTGTGAAAGACAGCAAGATCACTCGACAATCTTTTCATATTTAGAGAGTCTGAAAAGGGTTTACAGTAGACTCCAGGGGGGTTCCTTTTTCGTTTGTTCGTATCCGTATGGGTCCGAAAAAGAGATAAACGTTTACCCAGTTACGTTCTCATATTGTCGAGCTTGAGAACGAACTAAGACTATGCTCATAAATGCGACAAAGTGAATAATTCATTTGAACTACCAGTAAACCTGTGATGCCAGAAGCTACAAACCATATATTAGTGAAGTCATTTACATCATTAGAGAAACCCAAAATGACCATACCTTATAAAAAATGAAATTTTATAAATAAGAATTGGTTGGGAAACTCATTTACCATTTCATTTGCAAGGATTTTTGGAGTGTTGGAGAATCTCAATTTGAAGCAAATCTTGTTTTTCTCAGTGCCAGAGCTACGATCAACCATTTCACTCACCGTTCGAACTAGGTAGGTGTTCATTCTTTGCTCTTTCAATTGCATGGTTTCAAGTTGATTTTCATGTCATTATTAATTTAAAACACAAAGCCCTAGGTCGCCCCGTTTTGAACAAAATCGGCCTCCTTTTAAAAGTCAATGAAATGGGGGGATTCTTTCACAAAAATGCATTGGGGAAGGGTTGTTAGGATGTCTACACCCTTGCAATTGATTAGACCGACCATTTCAGCAAAAGAAACTCATGAAAATTCCCCTCAATGGCCCACGCACCCCCTCAAATCGTTTTTGCATTTTTAACACGTTTTAATCATTGTTTGGTAAATATTAAAGGATGTGGTGGTTAAAAAAGAGATTGGTTGCTTTTAAATGTCATGGGCATTTGATTTTATGTTTTAAAATGCTTTTTGAAAATCGCCGAAATCACAAAAACGTGGGGAATAATGAAATTCTTGATTTTTGTTTTGTAGGTGTCTTCGGCAATCATGATTGAATGGAAAGAGAGGGAACACGAGATAGATGATTTAGCCACTCTACGGAGTCCCCGTACGTGGGCCGCTTTGAGGGTCTGTGGCTTGCTCAAGTTTTTCAAATTACAAAAAATGAAAAAAGAGGTTCTACTGCTTGAGCACATGATTGGTCTTTGGGACGTTACGGAACAGGGATTCTGTATTGGTACACAACTCCTAACCATTGAGCTAGAAGATGTGTACTTTTTGACTGGCCTCTCGAAAAGAGGGGTCCCCATATCTTTTACTGGGCAGAGGGCATTACCTGAGCAGGTGGACGTGTATCTGGCACGCCACTGCGTTCCGGGAGCTAGGTTGGTAGGGGGCAGGATCCCTATCAAGGATATACGATATCTTCCTCTTTGATCTATATTATTTGCTATCACGAGTGTGACTAGTAGCACTAGTGCTCATTTAGCATCGAGATCACAGGTGGCCTATGGTGTTCAGTTTTTAGAACCAACATTGTTCAATTGGAGTGCAGCGTTCCTTCGGAATGTGAAGGAACAGATCTCGCGATGCAGGACTGGTCAGAAACAGTTTGGTTATGGCTCATTCTTAGTCTCATTTTTCTTAGAGCGCATCCCTCAGATGCAGCCTCAGATAGCACTGGCAGTACGACCAGTGGATGAGCCTCGGATGGAGAGGTGGACTAGTTTGTCCCCGAGACTAGTCTCGAAGTCAAAGTTTCACTTTACTGGTGACTTTTTTGCCTGGCTGAGGCGGCAGTACCTCTGGATTGAGGACTTCCCTTATGCCGACGTAGACTTACATGGGAGTATGGACTTGATTTTACCCGCGGGGGAAGATTGGGATGAGTCAGGTAAGGGACTAAGCCATTCCTTGTCTAGTTTTTTTTTTGTTTTTGATGTATATGTACTTTTTTTTGGTATGTAAAAGAGTTTTAACAAATGTTTTTGTTTTCAACATGCAGACAAGGGAGCAGTGCGCCCAGTTGATATACCGGTACCAGGGCGTCGTGGAGGCGCCCCAACTGCAGTAGATCCAGGAGTACCGACGGCGGGTCTCCGGGAGGTTGATAGGAACCTCCAAGACCTTACGATGGGTATCCCTCCTCTGCGGAGGGGGGATATGACTTTACGTCTGCAGCGGAACACTGTAGGGGTCCCAGAGAATATCAATTCTCTGTTGAGGCGTGTAGTGCATGTTGTAGTGTGTTACTCATAGCACAACGCAGTGCGGGGAGATTAGAGTCTTCCCATGATCATGTTTTTGTATGCCTTGTCAGGCGACGTTGTATGGGAGGACGGACCCAATATTTTGCTCTTTTACACACTGTTTGATGTAATGCAAACATTTCAGTCATGCCATATATATATATATATATACAGTTTCAAGTTTTTATGATGCCAATGATTTGTACATGATGATGTCTGTGATGTGTTTTAATTTACATGTAATGTACAATTTTACTTTCCTTGAATCTTATATGTGGGCAAGATACCGATCCATGATATAATTAGCTAATGCATCCGAAACACTATTAAGTTCTCTCGGAATGTGTCTATACTCACTGTAATCGAAAATTCGTTCGAGACGACGAACTTGCAAGTGTAAGCATAGCAGGATAGGACTACGGATAGCGTAGATGTGGTTGAGTTGACAAACCACCAGTTGGGAGTCTAAGTAAATAATGATGCGAGAAATACCTAGAGAGGAAGCTTGGGTTAGTAGTCCGATGACAGCGTGATATTCTGCCATATTGTTGGTTGCTGGCCCTAAGCAAATGCCTCCTGAACTCACCACCTGGTCAAATTGGTAAATAACCCAAGCTACTGAAGCGATGTTCCGGGTATGTCGGCTAGCTCCATCCATGAACCCAAAAAAGATAGGAAAGGAGGACGTCATCTGCGCATGAAAACACAGGCACAGTCATGAGTGGCAATGGTAAAGACTCGAGCACACGAAAGAAAAGACACACCAAACTAAATACAATAATGTACAAAGTACAAATGCTAGGTGATCTAGGCATAGTACTTCTTAAGGTAAAGCCCGTTTGGGGGCTCTCCTAGGAAAATTCCTTCATGATCAACTAGTTCATAGGCACCTTTGTGTAGGACACGTTTTACGATGTAGGGACCGTGCCACATAGGCTCCAACTTTCCTGTCCCCAATTTATCGTGAGCTTGGCCGTAAACAAGGACTAAGTCTCCTTCCGTGAATGTTCGAGGGTGGATGGATTTGTCGTATTGACTTTTGATTTGTTTTTGATGTGCTTCATTTGCGAGAGCAGCATCGCGACGCGTTTCGTCCAGTTTGGATAAGTACAAAAAGCGTTCTTCTTCAGCGGAAGTATGAGGCAGGAGTTCTACTTTTAGTTTGAGTGACAGAATTTCGCACTCGATTGGTAGGACAGCTTCAATGCCATAGACCAATTGGAAAGGAGTGAATCCAGTTGAGGTTTTCACAGAGGTGCGATAGGCCCAGAGAGCGGAGAACAATTGTAGATGCCACGATGTTTTGTTTTACCCTACCATGCATTAGATCATGGTCTTTAGAACTTTGTTGATAGCTTCAACTTGTCCGTTTTCTTGGGGTTAGTAAGGGGATGAGTTTTCGTGATGAAAACCCAATTTGACATGTAGCTCGCTCATCATCTGGTTTTTGAAGTGCGCACCATGGTCAGTGACAATGGCCCATGGTACACCAAAACGAGTTATGATGTGGTTGAAAAGGAAAAGAGTTGCAATACGGCCATCATTCATAAAGGTAGGCATAGCCTCAGCCCATTTGGTGAAGTAATCGACGGCGACGATGATGTAACCGTGCCCCCCAGCTGAGGTAGGCTTACACTGCATGAAATCAATGCCCCACTTGGAAAAGGGGCTGATGGCGATAATTGGGTGTAGTGTCATAGGGTGGGTGTGTGCCTTCTTGTTAAATATTTGGCAGGGTGGGCATTTCTTGATAGCCTCGATACAGTCTTTGAAAATCGAGGGCCAAAAATAGCCGGCATGTAGGATTTTTTGGGCTGTGGCCATACCGGAAAGGTGGCTGCCACAAGCACCAAGGTGACAATCATTCAAAACGCATTCAACCTCCTAGTGAGTCAAACATCGCCGAAGGATGGTATCGATACCGCGGTGGTACAGAGTGTCACCGAGGATGAGATAACAGCGAGAGTGGTGACGAATGTGTCGTCTCTCTTCACAAGAGATGTTGGGTTGAAAACGTTGTGTTTGAAGGTAGAGGAGAATGTCTCCGTACCAAGGATCAGAGGTGCTGATGAGGAAGAGAGATTCATCGGGGAGATAATCTCTGGGTTCGATGTTTTCATCGGCACGAGGAAAAGCACAGATCAGCTCGGCAAACACCAGGGATTTTTTGGCTTTCGCCTTCATAAACTCAAGATCGAATTCTTGAAGAATAACAATCCATTTCGAATATTTTCCACCAAGTACTTGACGTGTCAGGACGTGGTACATGGGGTTGGAGTCTGCGATTACCGTGGTGGTGCGTAATAAGATGTAATGACGGAACCTTTGGACAGCGATGACCGCTGCCAGAGCCAGTTTCTCAACATGCGAATATCTGAGTTTGGGTCCAGATAAACTCTTGCTCAGATAGTAAATCACATGTTCTTCATCGTTGGAGTCTTCTTGGACTAACACCATTGCGATGGTGGAAGTAGAAGTGGCCAAGTAAAGGATATAATCCTTTGTATAATCAGGTGGATGTAACAAAGGTGCATGGGTCAAAGCGTGCTTGAGAGCGTCGAATGACCATTGGGCTGCGTCATCCCAGATGAAAGGGACGTTCTTTTGCAGTAACCACATAAATCCTTTAGTAATCTCGGCATAATTGCAAATGAAACGGCGAAGAAAGTTTGCTTTGCCTTGCAAACTTTGGAGTTGGGTTAAATTGGTGGGTGGAGGTAAGGCTAAGATGGCCTTGATCTTTAAGGGGTCCACCCTAATCCCATCTTTGGAGACGATGAAACCGAGGAGTCGATCGGATTCGACAGCGAAAATGCATTTGTGTGGATTCATATGAATACGATAGAACCTACATCGCAGAAAAATTGCGCGTAAGTGATCAATGTGATCGGATCGATTTAGCGAATGTGCGGGTAAATCGTCAAGACATGGTTCTGCGATGTGTTTTATGTCATGAAAAGCGTACGACATGGCTCGCTGGAAAGTGGCTCCAGCGTTTTTAAGGCCAAAAGGTAGCTTCCGGTAGGTGAAATTCCCCCAAGGGTAGATAAAGGTTGTCTTGTGTTGATCGGTAGGCAAAATTTCAATCTGGTTATATCCAGAAAAGCCATCCGTGAAAGAAAAGATTACGCTCCCTGTGCAATTATCAATGATTTGATCGATGAAGGGCGTAGGGTAGTTGTCCTTAGGACAAGCTTTGTTGAGGTCTCGGTAGTCAACGCAAACACGGATGGTCCCTTGTTTCTTAGCAGCCGAAACGAGGTTGGAGACCCATTCGGTTAAAGGTACGGGATAGATAAAGCCAGATTTTAGAAGTTTTTCAACTTCTGCTTTTATAGCTGCGACTTTCTTGGGATGAACCGGGCGAAGCTTTTGCTGAACCGGTTTTACGTCAGGGTATGTTTTTATTTCGTGTACAACGATCGAAGGATCGATCCCTGGCATTTCCTCATAACTCCATGCGAAGACATCGCGGAATTCCTTGAATAAAGCGGTGTAAGAGACCACTTCGTCAGGTGTGCAATTGGCACCAAGGTTGATGTTTTCCATGACACCTTCTTTGATTGAAATGTCAATCGTGATTGTGGTAGAGATGTTAACCATGTTCCCCTCAGAAAGAGTATATGTCGTGAGGATAGGAGATTGTGGAGCTTTGGTAACATCGGGGGGGGAGACAGATTGTATGCCTTGGATTTCTTCCAAAGGTGGAAAAAAAGAGGATCGGTGGTGGTTGTCATCCCAGGGCAGATCGTCGATGCTAAGCATTTCCATGATGGATTCATCCGAAGGGAAAATATGGGAAATGTAATCGATGGCAGATGATAGGGAATCTAACCAAGATGGCACCGAATACGTATCGGGTGCCAATGAATGTGAATCGTTTGGAGAGGGAGAAGCAGATTGGATAGCTACGTATGCAGCCTCGGCTGAGCTCAGTGGCATTTTGTCACCGAGTGTATCGAATTCCAATGGACTAGGTACAATCCAGGGGTCAGATGATTCCAAGGATTGATAAGGCAAAGTCGAGATCATATTGATGGCGGCAATATGATGTGCGGTAGGTGGAAGTGGTGTAGGGAATGTACCCATGAGGCTAGAATCTTTCAATAAGCCAACACCAACGCTTTCATACGTAACCGGGTGGTCTTGCAGAAAGGGGATGTTGTTGGTAGTAAGGATGCGGGCGTCGGGTGTGCAGAAATCAAGCTGATCGATGGTAACAATTTTTCCTTGATGGGGGAATTGTACACATTGAAACACCGACGAGGCGACGACAGTCATCGCGTAGAACCAACTTCTTCCGAGTAATAGGTTGTAATCGAGGGGAGCATCGACCACCTCGACGTCAAAAGTAACAGTTTTTCCGCCCAACTAAACAGCTAAGGATTGCAATAATCTGTGGGGATGAAAACCTTGTCCATCAAAGGCACGTAACATGGTAGCGGATTTGTTAAGAGCGGGTGATTTTAAGCCTTTCCAACAGGCTAGAGGCATGACACAGGTGGAGGCTCCCTCATCCAAGATGGTTCGGTGGATTTGTTGATTGTGGACAACCACATCAATTTGGAACGCTAGCTGGTGGAAGAGTCGCGATTGATGATCATCCAGGTTAAACGTGACGTAATTTGATGACTCTGGATCGAAAGCGCCAATAACGGCTAAGAGTGTTCTTCGTTGATTAGGACAGTTTTGGAGAACTTCCAAGGCGGACATGGCACACGGGGCTTGGGCCAAATATTTTACGATATTGTAGTTTTGGGCAGCCCGTGAATTAGGATTGAATGTAGATTTCCGGATGGTGCTCTTAGGCGGGCGCAGGATAGAATCAAAAGAAGGTTTCTCGATCTGTAGTGGCCCGGATGGAGGGTTAACAGATGGAGGGTTGACGGTGGATGGTAACGGGTCTGATGTAGAACCGTTAGCAATCTTTGTCTTGTCGAGTTTAACTGGCGTGTCATATGTCACAGAGCGAGTTGTTATATTAACTCCATTAAACATGTAAATATGGGCACTTGTCGAGGCCTCATCATGCGGTTGGTTGGAACTGCCCCCCGGCGTGGGGTTTTGTGCAACCAAAGATTGTTGCTGCGGAAAAGGCTGAGTGAGCACAGTGGGTTGTGAATTTCCTTTGAAAAGTTTGGCCACTTGATCACGATGTGGATAGTATCGAATGTAGTGATCGTCACCACAAATGAGACATGGGAATTTCGGTTTGCGCTGTAGTTGTTTCCCAGCAGCAGGGGTTTGTGGTTGGGTTTTGGGTTGTTCGTTGTTATTATTCTTCTTCGGTTTGTTTCTTTCTTTCTTCTTGCCCCCCAGCTATTGTGAAGGGGTTGATTGGACCGCATTCACATCAGAGACCTGAGTTTGAGGTGGGGTAGAAGAGGGTGCAATTGAATTGGGAGCAGCCGTGGGAGCGGGCCGCTGGATTGTTCCAGTAGATTGGGTGGTAGATTGAGTTTTGACGGAGCCAATAACTCCATCCGCATGCGAAGCAGTCGATGGTTTGGATGGATCGTTAGTGGCACGGGTAGCATTTGGTATCAACTCATACAGAGTACCAGATTGTGAATAGACTAAGTCTAGGTACTGAGCTCGGGCGATGGCTTCTTCCTCGGTGACTACACCGCCCATGGCAACATCACGAGCGATTTGGGGTAATAATGATTTCGTGAACCATTCCTCTAATAATTGGTCAGGGATGACCGCTTTCATTATCCTTCTTCGTCGTCTCCATTCATGGATATGATCGGAGATGTGTATGGAAGTTGTCTGACGAAGAGAGGTTAATAGTTCAGTACCCGTCTCGTATCGGATGGGCAGTTGGAAGTGTGTGAGGAAGGACATGGCGAGGGAGTTGAAATCGTGAAAAGATGTCATGGTAATTCAATGTACCATTTCGCGGCAGAACCTGTAAGTGTTTGCTGGAAAAGACACAAACGAATCGAATTGTCCATGAGGGAGTTTGATGAACACCACAAATGGAAGGTCATTACGTGGTTGTTTGGGTCTTCTCCCAACTTTCCGTCGAATTTCAGGATATCAGAGGGAAGTTTTGTTGGAATGGCTGGCCAAACTGTAGAATGATGAATGGGATCATTCGTTAACCGAGACAAATCTGGAAGGTCCAGGGTGGCTAGAAAGGGTAGCTGTCGGTTAACCTACGGGTAATGTTGGTGTGCTAGAGGGACACCAGTGGGGCCCAATACTAGGTTATGTGGATAGTTATAACTCATGGGCCCTCTCATGTGAGGTTGGTTTTGACCAAGGTACATAAGATTTGAGATGTTTTGAGAAGTGTTTGTGAGTGGAGGCTAACCGGATGGGTTTTGTGGATTATATGTTGCGTTGGGCATTTGTCCATGAGGGGGTTGTTGCGAAGTCTGAACGTTTTTCCCTATGGAGGCATGTGGGTTTCCTTGAAAAGGGACACTCCACGGGTTAGGTGCAGCAGGCACATTTTGTCCCGTGGAGGCATGCGGATTTCCTTAAAAAGGGACGCTCCATGGATTGGGTGCGACGGACGCATTTTTCCCATGTGGTTGATGGTGGACTCCGACTTGAGGTTGCCCCCCAGCATGAGGGTGCCCCTCGAATGGAATTTTTCCTCCGGTGGGAGGATGCCCCCCAGTTTGAGGAAGAGTTCCCGAGATTTGAGAGCCAAACGCAAAATATTGACCAGTGTTACCGATCGAGTTAGGACCACCAAGGCCAGTCCCTCCGGGGTGTTGGATAGGTATGGAACTTTCCGGTACAATTTGAGTAGTGGTTTGGGCAGTAGTGACAGCGGATGCGTTCAATTCCCTAAATCCAAAAGGGAGTGTAGGTCTTGGTGTTACAGGTGTGCTAATCGGGGCTTGATTAACTACCGCATTACCGGCAGGGATAGTCGGAATGTGCGGGGTCAATGTCGAATGGGCCATCTGGAGGGGAATAGTAGGCCTTGGGCCAATGAACGGTACATTTGGACCGATGGGTGGTGTCGCTACAAAAGTGGTGGCACCGGTAAAATGATTTGGAGGTACAGTGTAGGAAGAAGATGCATCGGCACCGTCCCCTGTTCCATAAAGATCTCGCACCAAGCGTGGTGGACTTCGAACAATGTCCTCAGTCCAAAAAGGGTCATTGGGTAAAGGGTTCTGAGGAGACCCGGTCGGAATGCTAGAAGGGTTTATGACAACAAATTCTCCATTGGAATTTAGGTGGAGGATCTGTCATTCGTATCCCTCCGGAATGCGATAAGCTTCCGGGGATTCCGAGACAATTCTAAAATTCTCCAAAGGGATGGGAACTTCTTCCTGGGAAATTGTGGTGTTTTGAACCTCGCTCTGTTGAGGAGATTGCTCCGTAGAATGAGGGGCTAAAGGGGTGTCTCCTTCCATATTTTCTGGAGGAAGTCCCTGTAGCCTCCGCGAGCATCGTGGAGGGTCGATGTTGGTGGAAAAGAGTCGACGAAAGAAATCTATGGCCAACTAGCAAAAAGAAACAGCACACGCTAAAAAAATCTAAGAATCACAACCAAGCAAACAGGACCTTCTTTTGATGACCGTACTAGTTGGTGAT
>JZKD02S2077922.1:0-14714 GCA_000966675.3 Picea glauca | reverse complement strand
AGCTTGACCTTAACCCTAGACAGAAAAATGCTTATCATGGACACTGAATTTCTTTCAAATCTATCTAAACTAACACATGAGAAGGAAGGATGACAGAGGTACCTTTTTATCGACGTTTGTCCCTGCACGCTCCTGGTTGTGCTTCGATCCTTTGCTCCTCGCTGGATCCTATGGACAATACAAGATACGACCGCTTCCTACTCTATTGATATTAGCTTGAAAACAGATCTATCGCTAAGTGATAAGTTCATGTGACATCAGACACAAACTAGAAAGAAACAGGCCAAGCGTGTCATATTGATGAGAATAACGACAGCAGTACTTACAATCGTAGATGCGAGTGTGACAGCTTCGTCAAGTCCCCTTCGTCTAACCCTTGCCTGAAAGCTCCACAATCTGGATAACAGCAGCTTCACTGATCACTCTCTTTTGGTTGACTGTGAGTTTCCTCCAAGATCATAAGTTTCATGTATTCAGTTCTTCCTCCCTTTCCACCATCATAGAACCTGTTTATATAGGTTAAGAGGAGCTTAACCTCTTGAGTTATCTTTAGAACAAGTTGGGAACCTTCTCCTTGGATCAGGGATCTCTTGATTAAACCAAGAATTCGAGCACAACAGCCTCCTAATCTCGAAAGATCCTCCCCTTATTCTTCTCAACAGGCCAACCACTGCCTCAGATTAGACAGCGCTCCCTTAGAAGGGGCATCAGAGCATTGTAGCGCTCCCTGGTGAGCCTTAGGGAAGCGCCAGCGCTCTCAATATGAGCAGTGCTCCTTCAAAGGGGGTTGAGGAGGGTTATAACGACCCTGAAGCACTATAGGGGAGCGCCAGAGCTTCTGGAGCTGAAGTAGAGGAGCGCTCCCCCTCAAAACCTTTGTTTCAGGGTTCCTTTCAGGTGTCAAGAGTTGTTTGTCTTCAGTAAACCAGTTCTCCTCCTTCATATCAATCATGTGAGATGTTATAAGTGCTCCCTGAGTGTCATCGACATGGCAGTATGTCTGAACATCCTTTGCGACACTTGTGACCAACTTGCGACACTTGCGAAAGTTGATGTGACACTTACAACAATTGAGAGGGATAATGCGACACTTATCCAGCTGAGCAATTTTGACGTGTAACAAAGTGTTCGCTTGTAAAATGCACTCGCATCCAGCCCCTCTTTACCCAGTCATCACTGTCGATCCATTCACCAAGTGGGAGGTGGATTTTATTGACCACAACCCAACTTTGGTTGGGGGGCATCAACATATTATCGTGGTCATAGACTACTTCACTAAATGGGTAGAGGCGACTATTAAATCCGATGGTAAGACTACATCATTTTTCATGTTCAACAAAATTATAGCCCAATTTAGAATCCCAAGGGAGATTGTCACTGATCATGGCAGTCACTTTCAAAATGAAATGATGAAGGAATTAGCATCAAAACTGGGGTTTAAGCACAGTCATTCTTCCCCGTAATATACCCAAGAAAATGGACAAGTAGAGGTTGTGAACAAATCTCTCAAGACCATTTTGCAAAAAGTTGTCAGCTAGTGAAAATATGACTGGCATGTAATGATTTACCCCACGCTTTGGGCATACCGAACCTTGGTTAAGACTTCCACCAATTTTTCTCCTTTCCAATTAGTACATGGTGTGGATTCGATCCTTCCAACTGAATGCAAAATCCCTTCCCTTAGACTAGCATTTAAGCTCCTACCTGACACTTCCGATATCGAAGAACACCTCGTTCACCTAGAGCATATAGATGAGCAACGTCGAGATGCCTCTATGATTTTCAAAGAAAATAAATGAGATGTCAAGGTTCAATATGATAGGTATGTTTTTCCTCAGCAGTACGTTGAGGGTGACTTGGTCCTCTTGTATGAACAAGCCAAAAAACCATTGGGCGTGGGAAAATTCAACCCCATGTGGCACGATCCTTATATCGTGTGGCGTGTTTTAGAAAAAGGAGCCTACGAATTAGAATATTATGAAGGGAATATGTTGGCTGAGCATAGAAATGGGCTTTAATTGAAAATATATTCCACTTGAGCCCTCAAGCTTGGGCATAACTCTTTGTATACTAGTGTATCTTAGTGTACATATATATATTTTCCTTTGTGTCATCGACTTGATTATCGCATTTTCCCTTGGTTGGAAGATGTCAATGAAGTCTTTAGTTTACTTAGGATTCACAGATGGTCCCAGTCATCATACACAAAACTTGGCTTCCGTCACTTGGGTCATTTACTCACCCGAGGGTCAACTGGTGTCTTCAGGTGGCATTTTTCTAGGGCCATCAATGAATAATGTGGCTGAATATAGTGTCGTTAGAGAGATTTTACATGACACCATTTCACATGGTGTTTGGTATTTATATATTCTCCTGGACTCCCAATTAGTAGTATGTCAGTTGAAATACAATTACCGTGTGCGAGACCCTACTCTACTCCAATGATTCCTACGGGTACGACTTTTGGAATGACACTTTGATTTTATTACTTATAATCACATACCTAGAAGTTATAATTATGTATATGATGCATATGCTAATTATGTTTTAGATTGACATTTGTCATATAACTAAAGTAAATAAAACACATCCATCAATGTACACATTGTAACATATATAAGTAAATCCGAAGACTGATGTTTTTTATATTTGATCTCTCCAAAAATATGGTATCATAGTACAAAATGGGGCTGACACCCTCAAAATATATATATGGACGGTAGATACAATAACCATGAAATATACGCATGGGGTGTCATATACGTATCATGATAGAATATTATGACGTTTGCAAGACACCGGAAAAGTCTCACCCACGCACGGGGCACACCCACCACCTGTCATTGCATAGCCTCTGGCAGATCCTCCACCTGAACCATAGGAATCCTGTGCGTCAATCAAGACAGGTTCCCCTGCACATTTTAAAGACCTCTCTTTGCATCTCCTCCTGCTGGCTCATATCCCCAGTGCCTCTGACAATGTCATGGGAATCCATCTGGTCGTCATGGACCCACATCTGCATAACAAAGTAATTGTCAATACTTGATACCATCCAAAAATATTTTTGTTTTTTATTCTCTTTGAAAAAACACAAAAAATGAAATATATAAAAAAACAAACTTATACCTCTATCACTGTAGGTGGAATATGGTGGCAATGGCATATCTCGATCTCCTTTGTAGTTAATCCCAGCATAAGGGTAGTCGTCTATGGATATAACATGTCGATGCCACCATAAGAAGAACTCATCATTGTAGTGGGTTGGTACCCTACCACCTCCTAGCCTCCTCGTCATCTCAGTCCACCATGACATGGTTGGATCGTGTGGTCTGCGTGGAATGATCTCCACTCTAGGGCTCAAACCTGGAACCCACTCAAAGAAAAAACTACATAAGATAGATGCAAACCTGAAGTTTCTTTTCCTCCCTTGTTTGCAATCTGTTAGTTGGCTCTTCATGTTAGCCAGTACTGAAGTACATCAGTCATAAACTGTGGGTCATAAGAACTCCACTATTTAAAACATCAGTGGCATGTATTCCTTTTTTAACAGGGTCGACCCCGTCATCCATGTAAGTACAAGGATGACGATCTTCAAGCTTAGGTTCTCAATCTCCCTGATGGGGAGTTGACTCCCTACTTTATCTGTGTCTGCAACACAGTGGGTGGTGATGTATTCCTCTATGTTCATGCCACCCCATTTCCTCGAGATTTGAGATTCACCACCTCGCCCTGATGAGATAATGAAATAAATGTCCTCTTGTTGGCACAGGGGCAAACCTAGGGTTCAATTCTCAAGAGCGCACCAACAATCCCTAACTACTGGCCCTTTCGGCAACACCTACGAAGGAAATGTAGTCTCACCCAAAGTAGCTATAGGGGGTTGTAGAACACAAGTGTCTACAACCAGAAGGAATGCAAGTGGATTCATAACGATAACACACAGTAATTTAGTTATCTCCTATCTCCTTTAATCCTACTACACAAGATTTATCTCATATCTGTCACAATAATGAAATAACAGTGTAACATAAGAAAAAGAACACAGAATCAATCACACATAACACGAGATATATGTGGTTCACCCTCTCTCTAGGGATACATCCACATAATTGTGCATTATGATATATTAAGTGAAAGCATACAGTTCTATCTGCGCACTTAGTTGTAGATATCTCTTCTTCTCTCTCTTTCTCCCCTCCCTGCACACCCAACTGCAAGGTTGATCTTTGTACCCAGCTGAAGATCTTACAATACAGACTACTCTCACAATACAATAGTTCTCCCTCAATAGCAATCTCTCCTCATAACATAATTGACCCCATCCCAGGTCCTCTTGACCTTTATTTATACATTACAATATCTCACCGACAACCTTAGGCTGAAACCTAGGTGTCCAAAATTCCAAATGCCAAAACCCTAGGTGTCTAAAACCCTAGGTCAATTTGACCTGGATTTTTAGGGCTTCGCCAGCTTGTCTTTCCTTCCTTCTCACGCAGTGCTCCAAAGCATCCAACAGTGGAATTTTCCATTTGTTGAGTTGTCCATGATCCATCTATCTTGTTGATCTATCTTCCTCGATCTCCTCATCTAACGTCTTGCTTTATCTTACTTCGCTTCATATTTTATTCTCTTTTGCTCTCTTTTGCTCTCTTTTCCCTAGTATCAGTCACTGTGTCTTCCGCGCAGTTCACATTTTTCCTTTTCTTCCTTGTTCTTCACTTGCTTCCAAAACCAAGGGCCAACAATCCCTCAACACTCACATGTGACTCGTCCCGAGGCACTTCAGGTCTGAATCTTCTGTTTCACTACGTCTTCAGACTGCACGAGGCAACCTGTGCTTTCTGCTCTGTCCTTCCCTTCCTTGTGCAGATTGTCTTTTCTATGTCTGGCACCTAGTTTCAACTGAACCTGGTACCTAGACCCTTTTCCTTACGCTTTTACTGAGAGCTGCAAGGCAGCTGGTTGTCATAGTACAATTTCAACCAACTCCCGTTCAATAATCCTTCCTTCCATTCTCCATTCAGTGTCTTCAACTACGCAGCTCCTCCTTCTGTAATGTAGGCAACCTCGTACGGCCCAAGCCAATGCATTATGAACTTCCCTGCATGTTTTATGAACTTACTGTCATATACCAATACCAGATCTCCTTGCTTGAAGGTTGTCTTCTTGATGTGCCTGTCATGGTAGGCCTTTTCTCGTTCCTTCTGAGCCTGCTGGTGAAATCCTGCAATAAATATATCTTCTTCTAGTTATACCAACTGTGCAAGCCTCTCTTGCATAGCGCCAGTATCATCCATATTTGTAAAGGCTGCAATTCTTAGACTAGGAACCAAATATTCCATGGGTACAACTGCTTCTAGACCATAGACCAATTTAAAGGATGTCTTCATGGTCAACTTTTTGCAAGTGGTTCTATAGGCACATAACACTGTTGGTACTCTCAAATCCCAGTCATCCCTGTTCACACTACAAATTTTTGTCTGTGTTGTCTCCAAGATCTTATTGAAGGCTTTTACCGTCCCATTCACCTGTGGATGGTAAGGTGTGCTCTTATGATGGTGAACTTCAAATTCCTAAGTCAAATCTTCAATAGTCTTGTTAATAAAATGCGTACCTTGATCGCTCATCAAGATCTTTGGGCATCCAAACCTAGTTATGATATCCTCAAAGATAAATCGCACAGCTGTAGTTGCACTATAGTCCTTAACAACTCTTTTTTCTGCCCATCTAGTCAAATACTCTGTCGCATTGATTATGTATCTAGATCCTGTGCACTTTCCTGGTGAGTTGATGGGTCCCATGAAGTCAATGGCCCATTTCTCGAATGCTTGTAAGGTCAACTGAGGTGCTAGATGCATTTCATCTCTTCTGGAAGGTTTCCTGACTCGCCGACATACATCGCAGGCCTAATAGTATTCCTTAGCATCTTTGTGTAGAGTAGGCCACCAAAGGCCAACCCTAAGAATCTTCTGCGTTGTTGCTTTCCCTGCATAGTGTCCTCCTGCGATGCCCTCATGTGCTTCTGCAAGGATCAATGGTCTCTCTACCTCCATAACACATCTCCTTAATATCTCATCAGGTCCCATCTTGTATAGCTATCCAACTATAACTGAGAAATTTGTCGCACGAACTACCATCTGTTTCTTCTAAGTAATTGTATAGTCTCTAGGTTCCATTCCTGTTGACAGGAACTCGACTATCTCTGCGAAGTGATCATCGACTCTTCTGATGGCTAGTATTTGTGCATCCGATAGTGTATCCTCCAGGCTGGTAGGTTCCTCTCCATGCTCCAACCTAGGCAAGTGGTCAAGTCCTTTGTTCATTCTCCCTGGCTTAACCATAATCGTGAAATCATATACCTGAAATAAAAACAGCCATATGCAAATTCTCCCCCCCAACACTAGATTTTTGACTAGGTATTTCAACGCAGAGTGATCAGTGAACATTTTAAAATGTCCTCCAAGCAAATAGTGTTGAAATTTCTGTAGTGCATACACCATAGTTAATCCTTCTCTTTCAGTGGTTTTGTAATTTATCTCAGTTGTAGATAGTTTCCTGCTAGAAAAGGATAATGGATGGTCGATGTCTCCAGCTCCTGGTTGTGCTAGCATAGCTCTTAATGCAATGGACAAGGCATCGACATGCACATGGAATTCTTTGCTCCAATCTGGGAAAACCAAAATGGGTGCAGTAACCATATTCTGTTTTAGTGTGTCGAAGCTCTGTTGGCATTCGTTCATCCATTGAAAATGACAATCTTTATTTAACAACTTCTCCATGGGTGTTGTTATCTGTCCATACCTCTTGATGAACTTCCTATAGTATCATGTATGTCCCAGTGCAGTGCACAGTTGTCTCACTGAGGTAGGGGGAGGTAGATCAACGATAATGGTGATCTTGGAGGGATCCACCAACAACCCCTGCTTGCATACAATATGCCCTAGCAAAACTCCAAAAGGTGATAAAAAGATGCACTTCTTCAGATTCAGGGCAATCTTTCATTACCTGCATTTATCCAACATTAGTCTCAAACATTCAATGTGATATTTTAATAAGCTAAACATAGTCCAATCATCAAAATATTCTTCTAAACATTTATGTAAAAACTCTTTGAATGCTTCAACCACCACCCTTGAAAAGATGGCTGGTGCATTCTTCAGTCCAAAGGGCATCACTGTGTACTGGTAAGATCCCCATTTTGTTGCAAATGTGGTTTTATGGCAGTCTTCTTTGGCAATCCTAATCTGATGGTATCCTGAAAATCCATCTATGAAGGAGTAGACCTCATGGCCTCCAACATTATCTAACACTTCGTCTGTGAACGGTGTAGGAAATGGATCATGTAAGCATGCATCATTTAGCTTCCTCAAGTCTACACAGATCCTGATCTCTCCTGTTTTCTTGTCTTGGACCACCATAGGTCTGATCCATTCTGACTCTTCAACATGTTTTATGATTCCTGCTTTTAACATTCTATCGAGCTCAATCCTGACTTTCTCCTTATACTTTGGGTTCAATCTGTAGGGTCTCTTCTTGACTGGCCTTGCATCTAGTTTGAAGGGGATATTCATCTCTCCCATGGGCCCTTTAATACCCTTCATATCTGTGAATTTTGTTGGAAAAAGGTCTTGATATTCATGCAACAACTCTGTGATCTTATCAATAGTGGCCTCATCCCAATAATCTCTGACATTTTCCAGTTTAGGTGTTTCCTCCATTCTTATATTAACTTTCTTTATTTTAATGGGCTTCCGAATAAAAGGAAATTTGACCCCAGGTCCTTCTATGTCTCTCTTCCCTTTTGTTTCTGCAATGTTCACATTCCTAGGATTGTCGTCTTCATCAGCATTGATATTGTAACAGCCTTGCAATTTCTGAAGAGGTGCAGTCCATTCATCCTCTTCTTTCTCCACAGGGAGGCTAGGTGCCTCCTCCAAAACTTTCTGCCTTACAATCTATAATGCTTGATCCACTGTAGGATATTGGCTTTCAAACAAAAAGGTGGCTACAAAGTTCTGAGTCATACCTTCCTAATTTGCGATGATGAGGCGCAGTTCAGCTAGTAGATACCAATTAATAGGTGTTGTGTCCAGAGTGTTAATAAATTTATGCACCCACTGTTCTTGAGGAATGTTGCTCCAGGCCTCCTCGCAACTACGCACATGGTATTTCAGACAGCTTTGACCTATGTATCAAACTGCGCTTCCTGCGATGTTGTCTGAAAATCACGTTGTCATCAAAGTGTGGCATTGCACCCATTCTGCGATGCTCGTCTTATGTGTTACCCACCTTCTTGATGGAGTGCTTTCAGAGCTTCGTCCAGTGCCAACAACCTCTGTTGTGTTGGTACAACTTCTTCAAATTCCAACAAGAAAGTTTATGAGTGATTCAACCCATCAAAGGTGGGCAAATTACTTACTATTGTGCCGATCCAGCGAACTTCTCTGGTCAATCTGGCGCTTCTCTGCATAGAAACTTTATACATCTTATTCTGCCAGTTCTCTAGTGCTTATTTTTATTCTGTTGAACATGCACTATCACTTTGTCAGCTTAAATTCCCATCTGTTGTAGGATTAATGTAATCTTGTTGTCTTGTTGTCAACTTGTAGATGTTTTCTAATTCATATGCACGGTCTTCTTCTCTGATTGGCTCTGTGTATCTGCGACCTTCATCAGGATCCAAAGGTGAAATGACCCTAAGGCCATCTCCTTCAAACATCGTTCTTATTTTCTTCAAATCAACCACAATTGAATTTTTGAAAGCCCAATCAATTCCTAACAGTGCAGGATAAGAACAACTCTCATCAACTATCTCAATTACTTCAAAATCTGCAAATGTCCTCACCCCATCAATGTCNGGACCCACATCTGCATAACAAAGTAATTGTCAATACTTGATACCATCCAAAAATATTTTTGTTTTTTATTCTCTTTGAAAAAACACAAAAAATGAAATATATAAAAAAACAAACTTATACCTCTATCACTGTAGGTGGAATATGGTGGCAATGGCATATCTCGATCTCCTTTGTAGTTAATCCCAGCATAAGGGTAGTCGTCTATGGATATAACATGTCGATGCCACCATAAGAAGAACTCATCATTGTAGTGGGTTGGTACCCTACCACCTCCTAGCCTCCTCGTCATCTCAGTCCACCATGACATGGTTGGATCGTGTGGTCTGCGTGGAATGATCTCCACTCTAGGGCTCAAACCTGGAACCCACTCAAAGAAAAAACTACATAAGATAGATGCAAACCTGAAGTTTCTTTTCCTCCCTTGTTTGCAATCTGTTAGTTGGCTCTTCATGTTAGCCAGTACTGAAGTACATCAGTCATAAACTGTGGGTCATAAGAACTCCACTATTTAAAACATCAGTGGCATGTATTCCTTTTTTAACAGGGTCGACCCCGTCATCCATGTAAGTACAAGGATGACGATCTTCAAGCTTAGGTTCTCAATCTCCCTGATGGGGAGTTGACTCCCTACTTTATCTGTGTCTGCAACACAGTGGGTGGTGATGTATTCCTCTATGTTCATGCCACCCCATTTCCTCGAGATTTGAGATTCACCACCTCGCCCTGATGAGATAATGAAATAAATGTCCTCTTGTTGGCACAGGGGCAAACCTAGGGTTCAATTCTCAAGAGCGCACCAACAATCCCTAACTACTGGCCCTTTCGGCAACACCTACGAAGGAAATGTAGTCTCACCCAAAGTAGCTATAGGGGGTTGTAGAACACAAGTGTCTACAACCAGAAGGAATGCAAGTGGATTCATAACGATAACACACAGTAATTTAGTTATCTCCTATCTCCTTTAATCCTACTACACAAGATTTATCTCATATCTGTCACAATAATGAAATAACAGTGTAACATAAGAAAAAGAACACAGAATCAATCACACATAACACGAGATATATGTGGTTCACCCTCTCTCTAGGGATACATCCACATAATTGTGCATTATGATATATTAAGTGAAAGCATACAGTTCTATCTGCGCACTTAGTTGTAGATATCTCTTCTTCTCTCTCTTTCTCCCCTCCCTGCACACCCAACTGCAAGGTTGATCTTTGTACCCAGCTGAAGATCTTACAATACAGACTACTCTCACAATACAATAGTTCTCCCTCAATAGCAATCTCTCCTCATAACATAATTGACCCCATCCCAGGTCCTCTTGACCTTTATTTATACATTACAATATCTCACCGACAACCTTAGGCTGAAACCTAGGTGTCCAAAATTCCAAATGCCAAAACCCTAGGTGTCTAAAACCCTAGGTCAATTTGACCTGGATTTTTAGGGCTTCGCCAGCTTGTCTTTCCTTCCTTCTCACGCAGTGCTCCAAAGCATCCAACAGTGGAATTTTCCATTTGTTGAGTTGTCCATGATCCATCTATCTTGTTGATCTATCTTCCTCGATCTCCTCATCTAACGTCTTGCTTTATCTTACTTCGCTTCATATTTTATTCTCTTTTGCTCTCTTTTGCTCTCTTTTCCCTAGTATCAGTCACTGTGTCTTCCGCGCAGTTCACATTTTTCCTTTTCTTCCTTGTTCTTCACTTGCTTCCAAAACCAAGGGCCAACAATCCCTCAACACTCACATGTGACTCGTCCCGAGGCACTTCAGGTCTGAATCTTCTGTTTCACTACGTCTTCAGACTGCACGAGGCAACCTGTGCTTTCTGCTCTGTCCTTCCCTTCCTTGTGCAGATTGTCTTTTCTATGTCTGGCACCTAGTTTCAACTGAACCTGGTACCTAGACCCTTTTCCTTACGCTTTTACTGAGAGCTGCAAGGCAGCTGGTTGTCATAGTACAATTTCAACCAACTCCCGTTCAATAATCCTTCCTTCCATTCTCCATTCAGTGTCTTCAACTACGCAGCTCCTCCTTCTGTAATGTAGGCAACCTCGTACGGCCCAAGCCAATGCATTATGAACTTCCCTGCATGTTTTATGAACTTACTGTCATATACCAATACCAGATCTCCTTGCTTGAAGGTTGTCTTCTTGATGTGCCTGTCATGGTAGGCCTTTTCTCGTTCCTTTTGAGCCTGCTGGTGAAATCCTGCAATAAATATATCTTCTTCTAGTTATACCAACTGCGCAAGCCTCTCTTGCACAGTGCCAGTATCATCCATATTTGTAAAGGCTGCAATTCTTAGACTAGGAACCAAATATTCCATGGGTCCAACTGCTTCTAGACCATAGACCAATTTAAAGGATGTCTTCATGGTCAACTTTTTGCAAGTGGTTCTATAGGCCCATAACACTATTGGTACTCTCAAATCCCAGTCATCCCTATTCACACTGCAAATTTTTGTCTGCGTTGTCTCCAAGATCTTATTGAAGGCTTCGACCGTCCCATTCACCTATGGATGGTAAGGTGTGCTCTTATGATGGTAAACTTCAAATTCCTAAGTCAAATCTTCAATAGTCTTGTTAATAAAATGCATACCTTGATCGCTCATCAAGATCTTTGGGCATCCAAACCTACTTATGATATCCTCAAAGATAAATCACACAGCTTTAGTTGCACTATAGTCCTTAACAACTCTTTTTTATGCCCATCTGGTCAAATACTCTGTCGCATTGATTATGTATCTAGATCCTGTGCGCTTTCCTGGTGAGTTGATAGGTCCCATGAAGTCAATGGCCCATTTCTCGAATGCTTGTAAGGTCAGCTAAGGTGCTAGAGGCATTTCATCTCTTCTGGAAGGTTTCCTGACTCCCTGGCATACATCGCAGGCCTTATAGTATTCCTTAGCATCTTTTTGTAGAGTAGGCCACCAAAGGCCAACCCTAAGAATCTTTTGCGTTGTTTCTTTCCCTACGTAGTGTCCTCCTACGATGCCCTCATGTGCTTCTGCAAGGATCAATGGTCTCTCTACCTCCATAACACATCTCCTTAATATCTCATCAGGTCCCATCTTGTATAGCTATCCAACTATAAGTGAGAAATTTGTCGCACGAACTACCATCTGTTTCTTCTGAGTAATTGTATAGTCTCTAGGTTCCATTCCTGTTGACAGGAACTCGACTATCTCCGCGAAGTGATCATCGACTCTTCTGATGGCTAGTAGTTGTGTATCTGATAGTGTATCCTCCAGGCTGGTAGGTTCCTCTCCATGCTCCAACCTAGGCAAGTGGTCAGGTCCTTTGTTCATTCTCCCTAGCTTAACCATAATCGCGAAATCATATACCTGAAATAACAACAGCCATATGAAAATTCTCCCCCCCAACACTAGATTTTTGACTAGGTATTTCAACGCAGAGTGATCAGTGAACATCTTAAAATGTTCGCCCAGCAAATAGTGTCAAAATTTTTGTAGTGCATACACCATAGTTAATCCTTCTCTTTCAGTGGTTGTGTAATTTATCTCAGTTGTAGATAGTTTCCTGCTAGAAAAGGATAATGGATGTCCGATGTCTCCAGCTCCTGGTTGTGCTAGCATAGCTCTTAATGCAATGGACAAGGCATCGACATGCACATGGAATTCTTTGCTCCAATCTGGGAAAACCAAAATGGGGGCAGTAACCATCTTTTGTTTTAGTGTGTCGAAGCTCTGTTGGCATTCGTTCGTCCATTGAAAATGACAATCTTTATTTAACAACTTCTCCATGGGTGTTGTTATCTGTCCATACCTCTTGATGAACTTCCTGTAGTATCATGTATGTCCCAGTGCAGTGCACAGTTGTCTCATTGAGGTAGGGGGAGGTCGATCAACAATAATGGTGATCTTGGAGGGATCCACCAACAACCCCTGCTTGCATACAATATGCCCTATCAAAACTCCAAAAGGTGATAAAAAGATGCACTTCTTCAGATTCAGGGCAATCTGGCATTACCTGCATTTATCCAACATTAGTCTTAAACATTCAATGTGATATTTTAATAAGCTAAACACAGTCCAATCATCAAAATATGCTTCTAAACATTTATGTAAAAACTCTTTGAATGCTTCAACCACCACCGTTGAAAAGATGGTTGGTGCATTCTTCAGTCCAAAGGGCATCACTGTGTACTGGTAAGATCCCCATTCTATTGCAAATGTGGTTTTATGGCGGTCTTCTTTGGAAATCCTAATCTGATGGTATCCTGAAAATCCATCTGTGAAGGAGTAGACCTCATGGCCTCCAACATTATCTAACACTTCGTCTGTGAACAGTGTAGGAAAGGGATCATGTAAGCATGCATCATTTAGCTTCTTCAAGTCTACACAGATCCTGATCTCTCATGTTTTCTTGTCTTGGACCACCATAGGTTTGATCCATTCTGACTCTTCAACATGTTTTATGATTCCTGCTTTTAACATTCTGTCGAGCTCAATCCTGACTTTCTCCTTATACTTTGGGTTCAATCTGTAGGGTCTCTGCTTGACTGGCCTTGCATATAGTTTGAAGGGGATCTTCATCTCTCCCATGGGCCCTTTAATACCCTTCATATCTATGAATTTTGTTGGAAAAAGGTCTTGATATTCATGCAACAACTCTGTGATCTTATCAATAGTGGCCTCATCCCAATAATCTCTGACATTTTCCAGTTTAGGTGTTTCCTCCATTCTTATATTAACTTTATTTAATTTAATGGGCTTCCGAATAAAAGGCAATTCGACCCCAGGTCCTTCTATGTCTCTCTTCCCTTTTGTTTATGTGATGTTCACATTCCTAGGATTGTCGTCTTCATCAGCATTGATATTGTAACAGCCTTGCAATTTTTGAAGAGGTGCAGTCCATTCATCCTCTTCTTTCTCCACAGGGAGGCTAGGTGCCTCCTCCAAAACTTTCTGCCTTACAATCTATAATGCTTGATCCACTGTAGGATACTGGCTTTCAAACAAAAAGGTGGCTACAAAGTTCTGAGTCATACCTTCCTAATTTGCGATGATGAGGCACAGTTCAGCTAGTAGATACCAATTAATAGATGTTGTGTCCAGAGTGTTAATAAATTTATGCACCCACTGTTCTTGAGTAATGTTGCTCCAGGCCTCCTCGCAACTACGCACATGGTATTTCAAACAGCTTTGACCTATGTATCAAACTGCGCTTCCTGCGATGTTGTCTAAAAATCGCGTTGTCATCAAAGTGTGGCATTGCACCCATTCTGCGATGCTCGTCTTATGTGTTCACCACCTTCTTGATGGAGTGCTTTCAGAGCTTCATCCAGTGCCAACAACCTCTGTTGTGTTGGTACAACTTCTTCAAATTCCAACAAGAAAGTTTATGAGTGATTCAACCCATCAAAGGTGGGCAAATTACTTACTATTGTGCCGATCCAGCGAACTTCTCTAGTCAATCTGGCGCTTCTCTGCATAGAAACTTCATACATCTTATTATGCCAGTTCTCTAGTGCTTCTTTTTATTCTGATGAACATGCACTATCACTTTGTCAGCTTAAATTCCCATCTGTTGTAGGATTAAAGTAATCTTGTTGTCTTGTTGTCAACTTGTAGATGTTTTCTAATTCATATGCACGGTCTTCTTCTCTGATTGGCTCTGTGTATCTGCGACCTTCATCAGGATCCAAAGGTGAAATGACCCTAAGGCCATCTCCTTCAAACGTCGTTCTTATTTTCTTTAAATCAGCCACAATTGAATTTTTGAAAGCCCAATCAATTCCTAACAGTGCAGGATAAGAACAACTCTCATCAACTATCTCAATTACTTCAAAATCTGCAAATGTCCTCACCCCATCAATGTCCACAG
>JZKD02S2077911.1:20298-32938 GCA_000966675.3 Picea glauca | reverse complement strand
ATTGATGTAATAAGTGCTCTCCAAATGTTTGAAATGCCCACCCAATTGTTCCTTCCCACTCCGAACCACTCTACTATTGTCTTCTTCCTGAGATATTTTTTAACTACCACCTCATTCCATAGTTCTTGATGCATAAGACATCTCCATAAAGTCTTTGCAACCAAAGATTTCCCAAAGGAGTAAATATTCTTTATGCCCCTCTGTCCCATCTTTTTTGGTTTTGCTAGTTGATTGCAACTCACCAGGTGGAACCCTTGTTTTGTTTTTTTCCCATTCCAAAGAAAACTAAACATCCTTATTCTAATAGTATTTAAAAAACTTTTAGGGATTTTAGCTATTGATAGCCAATAAACATGAATGATTTCCAATACAACTTTTACAAGAGTAACTCTACCCCCCAAACTCAACCATCTATGACTCCAGCTAATAATCCTTTTCTCAAAATTCTTCACCAGCCAAATCCAATCCATCCTAGAATAAAAATTTGGTTTTAGATAGCACCCAAGATATTTAAAACCCTCATCAATTGGTTTCACCTCAAAAGGCAAGAGCCCTTTCAACATAGCCAACTCCTCTTCCGTCCATCATGTTTCTACAAAATAATATTTCTGTGGGCTAAAATCCATTCCAGTTGCTTTGAAAAATAAGTCTAGGATTCCTTTTAAAATGTCTCATTCTATTATCTTACCATTACCAAATATAATAACATCATCACCGACTGATACTCCTTCTATTTTATTCTCTCTTACCTTCTCATTAATAGCTCTACTTAAACCTTCAATCACTAAAAGAAACAGTAAGGGAGACAAAGGACACCCTTTCCTTAGTCCCCTTGAGCCTCTAAGAAAGGTTGTAGTCTTTCCATTTATTAGGAATGCATAATTTTCTAAGGCCACACACTCTATGATCCAATCAATAACCTCAAGACTCATTTTCACCTATAACAACACTAGCCTTAAAAACCCCCAGTCCACTCTATCATAGGCCTTTACCAGGTCAAGTTTTAGCACCAAAATCTTTCTGATTTTTTGTCTTGATGTTATGTAATGATTCCTGCACAATCCCAATAGCATTAGTAATTTGGCTTCCTTCGAGAAAACAAAATTTTTCTTTAGATATACCAAAAGACATAATGTATTTTCTTATTTTAGCTATAATTTTAGTAATTATCCTATAACCCAAATTGCATAAAGTTATAAGCCTAAAATCACCAAAATAATTGGGATTCTCATTTTTAGGAATGAGTGCAATGAAAGTAGCATTCAATGATTTTCTCACCCTTCCTCTCAGTCTAGAATCCTCCACCATCTACAATAACTCTTCACTCATTAAATCATAAAAATCCAAAAAAAACTCCACAGTCCATCCATCAAGACCAAGACTCTTTTACACTTCAATACTTTTAAGAGTTGACAAAAGTTATGCAAAAGTTACTGGCTCAAACAATCTACAATTTTCTTCCTCTGAAACCATTCTTGGGTAATTTTTTAAAACTACAAGTTGTTCAGAAATAACCAGATTAGGCTATGCCTTGTACAACGCCTTAAATTTTTTTACAGCTTCCTCTTGTAATCCTTGTTCACTAGTTATCACATTACCATCCTCCTCAGTGATCCCCTAGAAAGAATTTACCTGTTTCTTAGCATTTGCAGACACATGCAAAAAAATGGTATTCCTATCCCCTAAATCCAACCAGTTGATTATACATTTATGCCTCCAAGTATCCTCTTCCTGTCTCAAAAGTATCGATTTCCTCTTTTATACTATTAGCACTCGGTCAAACTCCTTCTCTATGCCTCCAGGAACATTGTTATATAATGCATCAAGTTCAGATTCAATGTTTGCCAATTCTACCTTTGCCTCTCTCTTTTTCTGTTTCTCATCTTGACATCCAGACCTTAAGACACATCAACTTTTTAACCATAGACTCCATAGGACTTAGAGACTCTAAACCAGTCAACCCAACCCACTTAGATCGGATCAGAAAATCAAAATCTTGATCTTCCAGCCAAATAGAGTTAAATTTAAAGGGATACCTGGCTTTTCTGCAATCTGGTTCTAAATAAAGTACCACATGCATATTATCTACGATTTGTATATTACATACCTCTGATTTGTACCTCAGACCTACCTACGTCATATCTTATGAAATCATAAAGTGATCCAATCACTTTGCAATAAAATCCTGACCACCTCTCCCATTCCTCCAAGTAGGAATTAATTTAATAGGCTCCACATCCATGACCCCTTCTACTTGGGCCAGTTCACTGAAATAAGAGTGTAAGAGGTGTACTCTATCATGTTCCACCACACTTCTCTGCAGAGGTCAGGCAAGCATTTAGGTTATCTTTCCTTGGGTTCCATGTTGATAACAAAGTCCATCAAAATCAATACCACAAAAAAACCAATTAGGAAACAACTTAGCAAACAATTCTTGTGCTTTTGTAGCAGAAACCATTGTTTCTTATACAAACAACACATCTGGATTAATAATATCTAAAAATCTTTTTAGAACCAAAAAATTTTGAATCCTCCCACCCCTCTCACATTTAAGGAAGCCACTATCATTTTTTAACTCTGGCTAGGTCTTTTTGTGCTCTAAGTGTCCTCGGACCCACAATAGAGCTAATCCCAACAATACCACACAAATATATCTCACTCCCAACCTTTCTGGCATTCCTCATCTTTATCGAAGAAAAATATTTCTCAAAACCCCCACTAACAACACCTTTTACAAACGCATTATCCACTTTCAAACTGACAGAACTATGCTCCTTGGAATTTTCAACTGAACTATTCTTACCATTATACACAGGTAAGGTTTCCCCTTGCGTAAATTGGTAATGTAGAACTGGTCAGAATGTTCCTATAGGACAGGATGAAGGTTACGGAAGATTCTTCGACCTCTGACAATTTATGCGATACAGTTAGATCACCCACAAGTTCAATACCAATACCTACAACCTCAACACTCTACGAAGGCCCATACCTTTACGTGTCTATAACTGTAATGTCCTCAAGGCCGGGCCTTGTTGTAAATCATATCTATGAAGTATAGAGCTTGAATTATGAATTGTAATTATGTTTTATAGGCTAGTGAGCCAATTTTATATAAGCTGGTGGTCTTATGTGTTAAGGCCCTGAGCCTGCTTTTGTATATGAAATCATGTAGAACATTAATAAAAATATAAACACCGTTGCGTGCAGACCGACCATAATGAATGAGTGATGGAGGACTAAGCTTCCACAGATTGGGTAAGGGATTGGGGGATGGAAGGTTGGAAAGAGACGCTAAGTGTTGAGCCTAGGGGCTTAGATCCTTGGGAACAATATTTTAATATTATTCCAAAANTCCTTTTCTCAAAATTCTTCACCAGCCAAATCCAATCCATCCTAGAATAACAATTTGGTTTTAGATAGCACCCAAGATATTTAAAACCCTCATCAATTGGTTTCACCTCAAAAGGAAAGAGCCCTTTCAACATAGCCAACTCCTCTTCCGTCCATCATGTTTCTACAAAATAATATTTCTGTGGGCTAAAATCCATTCCAGTTTCTTTGAAAAATAAGTCTATGATTCCTTTTAAAATGTCTCATTCTATTATCTTACCATTACCAAATATAATAACATCATCAACGACTGATACTCCTTCTAGTTTCTTCTCTCTTACCTTCTCATTAATATCTCTGCTTAAACCTTCAATCACTAAAAGAAACAGTAAGGGAGACAAAGGACACCCTTTCCTTAGTCCCCTTGAGCCCTTAAGAAAGGTTGTAGTCTTTCCATTTATTAGGAATGCATAATTTTCTAAGACCACACACTCTATGATCCAATCAATAACCTCAAGACTCATTCCCACCTGTAACAACACTAGCCTTAAAAACCCCCAATCCACTCTATCATAGGCCTTTACCAGGTCAAGTTTTAGCACCAAAATCTTTCTGATTTTTTGTCTTGATGTTATGTAATGATTCCTGCACAATCCCAATAACATTAGTAATTTGGCTTCCTTCGAGAAAACAAAATTTTTCTTTAGATATACCAAAAGACATAATGTATTTTCTTATTTTAGCTATAATTTTAGTAATTATCCTATAACCCAAATTGCATAAAGTTATAAGCCTAAAATCACCAAAATAATTGGGATTCTCATTTTTAGGAATGAGTGCAATGAAAGTAGCATTCAATGATTTTCTCACCCTTCCTCTCAGTCTAGAATCCTCCACCATCTACAATAACTCTTCACTCATTAAATCATAAAAATCCAAAAAAAACTCCACAGTCCATCCATCAAGACCAAGACTCTTTTACACTTCAATACTTTTAAGAGTTGACAAAAGTTATGCAAAAGTTACTGGCTCAAACAATCTACAATTTTCTTCCTCTGAAACCATTCTTGGGTAATTTTTTAAAACTACAAGTTGTTCAGAAATAACCAGATTAGGCTATGCCTTGTACAACGCCTTAAATTTTTTTACAGCTTCCTCTTGTAATCCTTGTTCACTAGTTATCACATTACCATCCTCCTCAGTGATCCCCTAGAAAGAATTTACCTGTTTCTTAGCATTTGCAGACACATGCAAAAAAATGGTATTCCTATCCCCTAAATCCAACCAGTTGATTATACATTTATGCCTCCAAGTATCCTCTTCCTGTCTCAAAAGTATCGATTTCCTCTTTTATACTATTAGCACTCGGTCAAACTCCTTCTCTATGCCTCCAGGAACATTGTTATATAATGCATCAAGTTCAGATTCAATGTTTGCCAATTCTACCTTTGCCTCTCTCTTTTTCTGTTTCTCATCTTGACATCCAGACCTTAAGACACATCAACTTTTTAACCATAGACTCCATAGGACTTAGAGACTCTAAACCAGTCAACCCAACCCACTTAGATCGGATCAGAAAATCAAAATCTTGATCTTCCAGCCAAATAGAGTTAAATTTAAAGGGATACCTGGCTTTTCTGCAATCTGGTTCTAAATAAAGTACCACATGCATATTATCTACGATTTGTATATTACATACCTCTGATTTGTACCTCAGACCTACCTACGTCATATCTTATGAAATCATAAAGTGATCCAATCACTTTGCAATAAAATCCTGACCACCTCTCCCATTCCTCCAAGTAGGAATTAATTTAATAGGCTCCACATCCATGACCCCTTCTACTTGGGCCAGTTCACTGAAATAAGAGTGTAAGAGGTGTACTCTATCATGTTCCACCACACTTCTCTGCAGAGGTCAGGCAAGCATTTAGGTTATCTTTCCTTGGGTTCCATGTTGATAACAAAGTCCATCAAAATCAATACCACAAAAAAACCAATTAGGAAACAACTTAGCAAACAATTCTTGTGCTTTTGTAGCAGAAACCATTGTTTCTTATACAAACAACACATCTGGATTAATAATATCTAAAAATCTTTTTAGAACCAAAAAATTTTGAATCCTCCCACCCCTCTCACATTTAAGGAAGCCACTATCATTTTTTAACTCTGGCTAGGTCTTTTTGTGCTCTAAGTGTCCTCGGACCCACAATAGAGCTAATCCCAACAATACCACACAAATATATCTCACTCCCAACCTTTCTGGCATTCCTCATCTTTATCGAAGAAAAATATTTCTCAAAACCCCCACTAACAACACCTTTTACAAACGCATTATCCACTTTCAAACTGACAGAACTATGCTCCTTGGAATTTTCAACTGAACTATTCTTACCATTATACACAGGTAAGGTTTCCCCTTGCGTAAATTGGTAATGTAGAACTGGTCAGAATGTTCCTATAGGACAGGATGAAGGTTACGGAAGATTCTTCGACCTCTGACAATTTATGCGATACAGTTAGATCACCCACAAGTTCAATACCAATACCTACAACCTCAACACTCTACGAAGGCCCATACCTTTACGTGTCTATAACTGTAATGTCCTCAAGGCCGGGCCTTGTTGTAAATCATATCTATGAAGTATAGAGCTTGAATTATGAATTGTAATTATGTTTTATAGGCTAGTGAGCCAATTTTATATAAGCTGGTGGTCTTATGTGTTAAGGCCCTGAGCCTGCTTTTGTATATGAAATCATGTAGAACATTAATAAAAATATAAACACCGTTGCGTGCAGACCGACCATAATGAATGAGTGATGGAGGACTAAGCTTCCACAGATTGGGTAAGGGATTGGGGGATGGAAGGTTGGAAAGAGACGCTAAGTGTTGAGCCTAGGGGCTTAGATCCTTGGGAACAATATTTTAATATTATTCCAAAAGCCATGTGAAATATTTGTTGTTTCCTAATTTCTCGGAGAGGAACGCATGCTGATGGAGTGCATGCAGATTCATGGGTGACATGTGTCAACCCAGGCACATGTAGTTAAAAAAATACAGAAGTCAGTCATGGAGGGGGTCACTCCTCATTCCATCATTGTTTGCGTCTGATTTCGGATACCCTCACGTAGCTCTGAGAACCAGAAAACCAAGACATCTTCCTGAAGACCAAAACATCATCCGTTTAATTTTGTTATTGGTCTGCATCTTCCCTTGACATACCTATGTACCATTGAGAGAACTGGTTAGGAGGGGAAAGTCAACTTGTGAGTTCTAGAACCTAGTCTATCCACCATTGCAGAGCTGAATCCGTACCCAATCTATTTGTAGGTTGTTGTTTTCTATTTTCTTGAGTGGGGTTGTGTTGTGGTTATCCTCATCGTGTGGAAATTGAGTTAGAAGGGGTTGAAGAACTAGGTTTTAAGGCCCTTAGTTGAAGAGGTAGTTTGTCAGGACTGTGAGAAGCTATTTCCAGGTGAAGGAGTCTGCTGGGAAGTGGTATTCTTCCAAAGAGAGTCCAACACTAGCTACGGAGCTTTAAGACTTCCTGATCCGACCTGTTGTCGAGACCCAAAGAGGGAGGTGAAGCACTGATGGAATGTTCTTGTGAAGGTGTATACTCCTCGATGGAACAAGCATGTGGGGAATGAGATTCTGTGAGTAGTGGGTGTAAGAAGGCATCTTGGGAAGAATCCTTTCAGTTATTCTGTGCAGTTTTCCTTGTAACCTCGGCCTAGACTAGGATTCCTTTCCTTGGGTGGAGCTTAGTCCTAGCTCGGGGGTGACCCACTACTAAGCATGATGAGTAGCATGGTCTAAGGCTGGGAGGTTCATGGAAGGCCTGCACGTGGTTGGTGGAATTACCACGGTTTCAAAGATAAGTATCATCTTATGCTTAATATTATGTTTTGCATGCCTGTGAGTCATATATGTATCATGTTTTCTATTGTGCATATGAATTATTGTTAATGACAGGGATTATTTATGTTAGCAGAAATCTTGTGCTTACTTTGAGTTAAATGTGTTTAATATGACTTAAATGCATGTTATTAATTAAGTATGAGAATGATGTTGTTTTGCACAGTAGCATTTGCCCGGCCAGTGGAATGACAACCGAGGATGTTACAGTTTGGTATTAGAGCCTAGTTTCAACGCTGAGCCTGGATGGACTGGATAAGTGGTCTTTGGACTGAGGTTTTGAGAAGAAATTGTGTCTAGAGGACTAATTTCATACCTCAGAATGTTTTTGAGTGTCAACAGACTACTTGACCGTGTTACAAAGCTCAGGAGGTGTAGTGGTATTATAAAACTACAACCGATGTGGTATATGGCCACAGGGAGAGAGAGAACTCCACACCAAAAGTGTTGGATCAAGTAGTTGAAGGTTCAGAAGGAGGGTGCCAAGTCATTGGCCAGAAGTCCTTGAGAAGCAGAGTTGGATGGTCAAAATTCTCTGTGCAAAACTCACGAAATTGCGAGGGTCGTAAGATGGCTAGAAGTTGCAAGGTGGTTAGTGGATGGAGAAACTTGCCACCCTAGGATCCAGAATAAATGAGGGTTGTTGGTCGTGGTTGGTTTGAACCATTGGATCATTTCGTGAATTTAGGGATCGTGAACTTGGAGCACAAGCCAAATTCTTGGTCACTCCAAGTCCCGAATCGCGAAAGAGATTAACAAGGGTAGAATCAGATGGTGGAGAGCTTCCAGGAAGAAGTACCGAAATCTCGTGAGCCGTCAGATCCATCCAACTAGCGAGGAAGTTAGGGCTGAAGAGATTTGATAGGTGTAAGCATAGGAGAGATCTGGACCGTTATATCCAAATCATCAAGGATCGTTGGATCGGATACAAGAACTTGTGTATCGGAATTCAGGGATTGAAGTGACAAGAGATTTGGAGTCACTGCATTGTGACCTCCCGGTTCCTGAAAACCTGAAACCCCGAAATCCTGAAACGATCTACACCGTAGATCGTAGGAGAGGAACTTGACCGTTGGATCAAGTAGATGAATAGACCGTAATTTCAAAATTTTGGCAAACGAAAGTTTGAGATGTGTAGATGCACGAACTTCTGATGCCCTAAACTCTGAAACGAAAAGTAAAAGTAGTGGGGCCCCCTGACATCACTGGTAGTGAGGTTGACCTTCTTAAGGACACCATGTGTCACTACCTTGGTGGACGACATTTGTGTTGTGGGCCCAGAGGGTAAGGAAATCAAATTTTCAGAAGTGAGGAGTTGGAGAGGGAAGCGAGTGTGAGAACCTCTGGGACCAAAACCACGAAGCCCTGAAATCCCGAATCCCGAAGTTTCATTTGGAGAGCCTTCTAGCACCTAGAAATTTAGTGTTTGATCACAACCCGTGGACACATGGGTTGGGGAATAAGAAAACGGGGATATCGCTAGAAATTGCAGAGCCAAACAGAGGTCAGAAAATTTGTGGAATCGAAACGTTTTTTTATTCGTGTTGGTTTATGAATGTTGTAGTTTTATTAAGGGTTTAAGGCCTAACGAGTGTGTGTGAAGAGTTCAACGAGTGTCAGGACAACGATGATTCAATGCCGAGTATAGAAATGGAAGAGGTGCAGATTGCCTCCAATTTAGAGAATGAAAGAGAAGGAAGGGATGCCAACATGGGAGTCGAAGGATTGAACTCCTATAGGCATGGAAGAGAATTGGATAAGGAAGGGCATGTGATGAAAATCATTGAAAGATTGTAGAAAGATGCCTAGTCTCGCTAATCCGATAGCCGAAATCTCATGAGGGTCATGGATCAGCAGGGTGAATTCAACTTAAAGATGTTGAAGAACCTAGAAAGAATAGAAAGGAAATTGGAAAAGGAGAGTGACACAATCAAAACAGGGAGTCGCAGGACCCCTGAGAGAAAAATTAGATTGAGGAGTGGTAGCAGACATCGTCGTCACTCCCCAAAATATTCTGATAAGGAAGGACACAGTAGTTCAAGCTCATCCCCTACCAGAAAACATCGAAGATCTGGAGTGGATGAATTGAAAGGGGAGATGGACAAGATTAAGCCTCCTATGTTTGATGGAGAACATAAGAAAGAGGAAGATGCCGAAACATGGTTTCTTGTCATGAGGAAATATTTTCAACTAAATAATTATTCCTCTCATGCAGAAGGAATAATTGCAATGTATCAACTGAAAGGTAAAACATTCATGTGGTGGGATCAACTTGTGCAGGTGCAACACGTTAGAGAGAAAGATAACACATAAAAGGAATTCAATAGGTATTTCAAGAGTAAATACCTAACTAAAAGATATTATGACATAAAGATGAAGGAGTTCTTCGAACTCAAGCTGGGCATCATGACCATTGATGAATACGAACAATTTTTTTTTGAATTACTGAAGTATGTTCCATTCATCAAAGATGAGGCTGTCAAGATTCAGAGGTATCTAAGTGGACTGCCACCTCCCATTGGTGACAAGATTCAATATGATGATCCTAAGACTATGGAAGAAACAATAAGAAGAGAAAAATTCTTATATGAGTAGCAAAAAAAAAAACCTACCTTTCGGAAGGCTTGGGATGACCAGAAGAAGTTTATGAAAGAACAGAGGCAGAAGGGAAACAAACCTCCCTTTTTCAGAAATAGTCCTCAAGGACATCCATTGTTTAAAGAGCCAAGAATGGCTGAAGTGGGGGAACAAAGGCCAAGACATATGCCCATTTAGTGTTGGGGCTATAAAGAGAACCACAAGTACAGAGATTGTCCCCATAAAAATGGCAAAACAAGAGCTGTCCATAGTGTTCAACAAGCTAAAACAGTGGAGGACATGGGTAGTAGAATGCCAAGGATCTATGCGGCCCTCGACAACAAGGAAGATGAATTTCAGTGGCACATGATTGAAGTGAAAGGTACGATTAACAACCAACCATTTATTATTTTAATTGATTCAGGGGCTAGCCATAGTTATGTAGATCCTAGGGTGGTGGAAAGTTGGCGTTTATCAAGAAGCAAACATGAAAAGTCTTGGTTAGTGTAGTTGGCTATAGGAACCAAGAGGAAAGTCACTGAGTTGGTTAATTCTTGTCTAGTGGACATGAAGGGATTGAGCACGAAGGCTAAATTGAATATTCTGCGTTTAGGATCTTATGACTGTTTAATTGGGATCGACTAGTTGGACCAACACCATGCCCTCTTGGACTGTCGTAACACGGAATTTACATGCCTGGATGAGGAGGGGAATTGGAAAACAATCCAAGGAATTCCCAGAGCTATGGTTGTTAGAGAAATCTCAGCAATGTCGTTGAAACAGTGTTACATGAAAGGCTATCAATTGTTTGTAGCCCATGTGGAGGAAGCATCCACAGATGAAGTCTCAAATATTGGAGACCATGCAGTACTAACATAGTTTGAAGACGTATTTCAAGAGGTACCCAGACTACCTTCGAAGAGAGATATCGATTTATCTATAAATTTGATGCCTGGAGCAGCTCTAGTGTCGAAAGCTCCTTATAGAATGAGTACACCACAGCTGAAAGAGTTGCAATTGCATCTTGAAGAGATTCTAAAGAAGGGGTACATTCACCCAAGCATGTCACCTTGGGGTGCCCCGGTCCTTTTCGTGAAGAAGAAGGACGGGATGTTGAGGTTGTGCATTGATTTGAGACAGTTGAACAAAGTAACTGTCAAGAACAAGTATCCTGTACCGAGGATCGACGATCTTTTCGATCAGTTGAAAGGTGCAAAAAATATTTTCGAAGATAGATCTCATATCGGGATATCACCAAGTAAGAATAAAGGATGAATACATCAGGAAGACCACCTTTAGAACAAGGTATGGTCATTACGAGTTCACAGTGGTACCGTTTGGGCTGTCGAATGCACCTGTTGTTTTTATGTGCTTGATGAATGGTGTATTCATGGACTATCTAGACAAGTTTATCATAGTCTTCCTGGATGACATTTTGGTGTATTCCAAGTTAGAGGAGGAGCATGAACAACACCTAAGGATGGTGCTGAAAGTGTTGAGAGAACACTAGCTGTATGCCAAGTTGAGAAAATGCTCATTTTATCAAAGGCAGATCCATTACTTAGGGCACATTATTTCAGAAGAAGGGATCGTCGTGGATCTTGAGAAGGTTGAGGCCATCAGAGAATGGTCAGCGCCAAGGAATGTGGCGGAAGTTAGATCCTTTATGGGTTTATCGGGCTATTAAAGACGGTTTATCATAGGGTTCTCAAAGATAGCTCACCCTATCACTTCCTTTCAAAGGAAAGAAGAATAAAGTGGTTGATGCACTCAGCAGGAGGGTGCATGAATTACATACTACAACCATTAGCATGTATGAGACTGATATTAAAAGTAGAATTCTAGTGGCTGCAAATGTAGATCTGTAGTACAGAGAATTGGTAGCCAAGCTACAGTAGGTCAAGATGCCACAAAATATGAAAATTTATAAATTGGAAACCGATGGAATACTATTGTACAAGAGAAAAAAAATTGTACCCAATGTCCAGTGCTTGAAACAGATGATTTTGTAGGAGATGCATAATGTGCCTTATGCAGGGCACCCTGGATATCAAAAAACAGTAGCAGCGGTCAAGAGCCATTACTTTTGGCCGAGTATGAAGAGATAGATCGTTGAATACATCACTGGATGTATGGAGTGCCAGAAAGTTAAAGCTGAGCATAGGCACCCAACAGGGTTGTTGCAACCTTTACCCATTCCTGAGTGGAAGTGGGAAGTGGTGACAATGGATTTTATTACAGGATTGCCCAGAACAAGTAGGCTGCATGATTCGATCATGGTGGTGGTGGACAAGCTTACAAAAGCTACCCATTTTATTCCACTAAAAACTATTCACAAGGCAGCAGATGTTGTTGATATTTTCATAAAGGAAGTGGCACGATTGCATGGAATTCCTAAAACAATTGTGTCTGACAGAGACCCAAAATTCACCTCAAATTTCTGGAAAGGATTGTTCAAAGGATTTAGAACAAATTTGAACTTTAGTATAGCTTATCATCCTGAGTCTGATGGACAGATAGAGAGGGTGAACAGAGTAATATAAGACATACTGAGAATGTATGTGACGGACAAACCATCAAGATGGGAAGACTACCTGCACTTGGTAGAATTCGCCTACAAAAATGGGTATCATGCATCATTGAAGATGAGCCCATTTGAAACACTTTATGGAAGAAAGTGCAATACTCCAATGAGTTGGGATAATCCAACTGGTAGAGCAGTAGTTGGGCCAGAGTTGCTCAAGGAGATGGAGGACCAAATGATAAAAATTAAGCAGAATTTGAAATATACCCAGGACAGGCAGAAAAGTTATG
>JZKD02S2077889.1:36079-50695 GCA_000966675.3 Picea glauca | reverse complement strand
AATTGATCATTAAATAAACAATTTGTCTGGGTTTTTATTCAATAGGCTTCTTTGAGACATTAGGATCGGGTGTGACCAACCTCTGACTATCTCTTTCTTTTTGATTGCTGAGAATGGATGGTTAGAAAGACTAGAGCATAGGACATGATCTATTTGTCATTTAGAATATGTGAGGAATGACTGGCTCTTAGCCAAGCAGAAACAGTTTTACATCATATTCCAAAACCATAACAGTCCTTACTACATAAAACTAAATATTTATGGGAATTAATCATTAAATAAACAATATGTATGGGTTTTTATTCAATAGACTTCTTTGACACCTTAGGATCAGGTGTGACCAGCCTCTGACTATCTCTTTCTTTTTGATTGCTGAAAATGGATGGTTAGAAAGACTAGAGCATACAGCATGATGCATTTGTCAATTAGAATATGTGAGGAATGATTCATTGAATTCAAGCTTGTTTGAATTAGCTGCACCTCATTAGTATAATGATCGCTACACCATCTTTCCTAAGTTAGTAGATCTCCAAATAGGGTAGAGCAACGGTTTTTTCCATTCAGTACATATGATCATCAATAAAATCCAAATACAAGCATTCCATTTTCCCATTCTTAATAACCTCCAATAATTATTGTCCGTTAGTACAGTTCAACAACTCTGATTTTGCAGCAGGACAAGAAAAAAACAATACTAATGGTCTACATCTCTGGTTTTGCAGCAGGACAAGAAAAAAAACAATACTAATGGTCTACATACTAGTGGTGTTTATCAGTGTTTATCAGAGATAACCCGGCATATTTGGAGAAATCAGCTTTTGATGTTGAGCTATTCCTAGTTTCTTAAAGGTTACTTGTTATTTTTGAGAATCTCAATGTTGGTTTAGTGTTAATGTGAATTTACTAGTAAATTGTATTTTTAGCAAAATTAATTTAGCAGTCAACTTGGGGACTTGACCAGTAATCTCCTGTTTATAATTCTTACCATTCACAGCATTCAAACACTCAAGTTAACACACCTAACTAACTCTTGTATAGTGTAAATGATATGGGAATCTACAATCTTATCTACTAAGTAGCTGGAGAAATAGATTCCATTGTTCACTCACTGCCAGCTATTCTCCATCGTCATTGCCTCACTGTGTTCGAATCATATAAGAAGTATATGGTGTGGAAATAGATATAATATCAACATGGCCTGACCTGGGAAGGACCTTTCAATATGTATTGCCAAAGACCACTTGCTGGTTTTCAATCCGTTTACTCCGCACTAATGCCTCAAATAAATATTTAGATCCTTTGTTCAGTTTGAATTGATAGAACATCTGCTGATAGAAAAGCTCATGGGCATGTCTTCCATGGAAATGGATTCAGGTTATATACCACAGCTTCGTTGGGGAAGTTTCTGCACAAGGAAAACAATGATAACCATTTTTTTAAGATAGTAGACTAAATCTGAATGTTAAACAATGATAACTTTTTTTTTTATGATAGTAGACTATATCTGAATGTTGCAATGACAATTTTTTTTTATAGGGTACCGTCATCAAATTTGTTTTGGTCGTGTTCCTTGGCTCATAAATTTCTTCTAGGTCATAATCATTTACCCAATCACACAATGGCACATGCATCTTTTCAAAGCTTGGCAAGGAACAATTCGATAGTAGCTAGAACATGAAACTAGAGAGGAAACAGAAAAAATCAAGAGAGTCTGGCACCATCAAACTTGTGTATCGGGAGATTTAAAAAAATGGTCATTCGATTGCTGGTGGAAGACGGTAAACCAATGGTTTCTTGGGAAACCTCCTGATGAGACGTCGAGAAGATTTCAAAGAAGCTGACGGGAACATTTTAAGAAACCTCCTGAGGATGATTTTGGAGACCTCTCGATGACCTGCCATCAGGGCATTCTAAAAGAAGTTATCGAGGCAGAATAAAAGAAGTCCTCAGAGCAATCTGTAAGATGGCACCGATGGTTGATCGGGAGAAACTCAAAAACGCTGTTGAATGATCTTCTGAAATCTCTCGATGGGTTACAATCGGGACCAAATATACATTCAGAAATATGTTATTAGGCTTTTTGAAGAATGACCATTGTCATTCATGTGTTTTTTCTGGTATCAGTGAATCTTGAATCACTTAGTAGATTTTTTTTTTTTTTTATCAGTGAATTTTAAAAGGAATAACCTAGGAGATCCATCAACAGCAGCGGAAGAGATTGTTCAATATGTTGATCAATATCCAGTTTGCTAAGCAATAATTGACTTTAAATTATTTTTGAATCTAACAAAATATAATTTACAATTATATATAATCCACACATTCAATACTGCTTAACAAGCTAAATATTACTGACTGTCCCTATACAACTGAGCCCAAATCAACAGCCCACAGTACACACTAAACCAATTAGCTGGGTTTCGAACCTGGATATCACCCACCCCAATTATTGAAAACTTCAAAAACTTCGTCAACTGTCATTCAAGTGTGTTAAAAAGGTACGGCTGTCATTCAAGTGTGTTAAAAAGGTTTCATGGCTATTTATATGGACTTTCTCGAACGTTGAAGAACGTCACATGGCTTGAACATGTCCACTGTTCGGCCTAGCCCAATGGACTGTCATTCAAGTGTGTTAAAAAGGTTTCATGGCTATTCATATGGACTTTCTAGAACGTCGAAAAATGCCACATGGCTTGCTATGGAGCTCCTTTTAGTCTGGTGGTTTGATTTTTTGGGAGTAGCCCAATGGCTTAGGTAAGTACTAATATTTTTACAATGCTTTCCAAGATTATTGGTGGATGAGAATCAAATTTAATGATTGGTGGAATTCTAGAAAATGATCTTCATATGAAAACTAAAAGTGTCTATGAGATAATATTTTGAAAACAATATTATAATTAAAAAAAAAAATGAAAACAAAATTATAAGCTTATCCAAAAATATTATAGAAGCAAACTCATATTGTCATTAGAAATCATTGAAAATGAATTTAAAAATGAGTGTGGCCATACAACTTGGTTGCCTCACTTTGTGAGACCATAAGTTGATTAACTAAGAGAGTCCTTCGATAGTCTTGTTAATCTATGCATAAGTTGTTATTCCAACTATAGATTACTTATCTAGTTCTATCTTCCTTCTGTACCAAGTAATATCTTCCTTTTAGTGAGTAAGGAGTAAACTAAGAGGAACAGACACACACTTGAAAAGTTGATGAGATTGGCATCGCTTATTAGACAGGGGTAGATTAGAGATTGGTTTATTATATAAGGTTCTATTCTCCGGAGGCAGGTCTTCCCACCTCCTTCCTAATTACATATATAATTCGGAATAGACAAAGGCCCAGTTATTAAGACCAAATGCATTATATATAAACCAGCTATTTTGACCCGGTATAAAGTTGTTAGGGGTAAATACTTCGTTACAGCAAGGTCGGTCTTCAAGGGGCGAATACTTCGTGACAGTAAGGAAAGCTAGGCCACATGACTTTGGATTATGAAGACACTTTTTTAAGGGCATAAGCATAGTGGAGGGCATAAGCATAGTGGACATGAGAAGCTTTAAAACTTATGGCTGCATTTCTAGGTTAAATGTCAATTTCACTGCATCTATCATCAAAATCAATGAAGCCCAAACTACCTCTTTGGTGGGGAATTTTAGCTTAATGTATTCATAATACGATTAAAATTTAGTTCTTTCAATTGCCTTGATGATCCAGATTGGATCATTATATTTTTTTTCGTCTATCTCAATGCTTTCATAGTGAAACAAATCATAGGAATAAGCTTCCAGGGTCATTTTAACGGTAGGTCTCAGTTTGTAAAATTGGGGTTTGAAACCTTCCAGAGCCATTTTGAGGCATCAAACGACATTTTTTTGGGCTCAAAACTTTCCCTACGATATCTAGGTTCTCGTGATGCTAATTCTACACATTGATACCCTTCCAACGATGCAAAAGCCACGTCAATCAAAACTCGTATGCAAAATCTATGCATCCTGCAAATTGACCTATTGTGTTGACCACCATGGTATGGGAGGATGCCATGTCAGCCCCCTTTACTCATGCATATGGGGCTAACAACGTGAGGACTTTCAAGAAGATTCTATAAAGTCCAAAACCTTATCACAATTGAGAGTTGAGGAAGTCAAAACCCTAACCCTAGACGACTATCAGGCTATGTTAAATACCAGACCACTAGGAGGAGAAGGGGTTCCATTCCGTGTTACTATATTTTGTTCCATAACAGAGCAAAAAAACTAGGAGCTGGAAAATTAAAGAGCATAACATAAGGGAGTTAGTTGGGTATTCTCTCATAAGGGTTTCCCAAAGAAAAACTTTGTGTTATTTTGTGGAAGATGTGTGATTTTATTTTATTGTTCTATATTTTTTGCATTTCATATATTTCATGCATAAGCAAAAAATCATAACTAAAGATTCTGGAATCTAAAGAAATTTAACTTTCATAGTGTAAATTTCAGTTTTATTTATCATATATGTTGTGACAAATTATTCCAATGGAATATACACGATAGTTTATAGATCATATTGGTATCATAGTGGGTTTTTAGGGGGTATTTGTGGAAAGTAGTAGGGATCCATAAATTAATTTAAGAAGAAAGTTGTGGAACCCTAACCATGGTCGACAAGTTTGTTCCTAATAAACCTCGAGATCCGATAGAGGAGAGATTTGCAAGGTTGGAAGAGAAAGTCGTTGACATATCTCACAATATGTCCCTTCTCATGGAGGCTCTAGCAAGCAAGCTTGGACCATTCAAAGAAGTTGGAGGGTTGAACTTAGAGATCAAATTAGACAGGAAATCAAGAGATAATGAAGACCCATAAAAGGAGTCACTGCAACAACCCAAGAAATAGCAGCTAAGTTCCAATGCCATAAACCCTTCACAGTCCCTACCAAGGTGAGATCGATGCAGTGAGTGGACATAAAGTGTACATAAAGCCATACCAATGTGAGATCGATGCATTAAAGCTAAATTATTGGTTGTAGAAACTAGAAGTTTATTCCAGCGTTCACCATATAGATGAGGAGAAAAAGATATCATTTTACAGACTGAAATTAGAGGGCCATGCTTTATCTTGGTGGGAAATTCACACAAAGATAAAGTTAGGATGGAAGGTGATACACCAATAACTAAGTGGGAGGATTTAAAAACCCAAATTAAGTCCCATTTCTATTCTATTATGTCTCTATAGGACTAATGGATCCATTGGAATTACTATAGGAAACTGTAGGGGTAGAGTGTACATGAGTACACCACCGAGTTCAGGAAGATGGCCATTATGTTGGGTATCTCTCCTAAGAGACCATATGTAATTCTAAAGTATTTGGGAGGTCTATATAGTCATATGAAAAAGCAAGTGATGCTTTTCAAGTCAAGAACAATAGACGAGGCATGTGTATAGGAACAATATTTGGAAAACATAGGCCACAAGAAAGGGTAGCCAAGTGGTTCCAAGAAAAAAGAGCACCAAGAAGCTTCCAAGGAGGGGAAGAAGAAGTGGAAATGTGAAAAGGATAAGGATCCAAAACCCATTGAACATCAGTGCAAGGATCCTAGCAACCATTGCAACCATTACAAGATTGATGGTTACAATGAGGAAAAGCGCTAGAAACTACATCTAGATTCGAACCCGAAGAAACGCAAGAAAGAAGAAAGGAAAAATAATCTTCTAGCCACAAATTTGAGCAACCATGTTGAAAGTAACTCAGATGTGGATGAGAAGATTGTCTTCACATCAATGCAGAATGATGTGAATTTGAGTAGCCGTCATCACTAGGAAAAGGAGATGGCCAAACTCTTCCATGTCAAGATTTAGGCAGGAAGACCAAGATAGATGCTCTATTCGACTCTAGTTCACATGATAATATCATAGCAATGTATTTGGTTGAAAATATTGGATTAGAGGTTCACAATCATCCTAGCCCATATCCATTAGGAAGGATAAACAAGGATGCAGAGATCAAGGTAATGAAACAATGTAAGATCAAATTTTCTATAAGTGTTGATTTTATGGATGAAGTGGAATTGGATGTAGTACCCCTTGACATATGTGGAATGGTGTTTGGAATCGGGTGTAGTACCCCTTGACATGTATACGAGGGATACAATGTTCATGCAAAGATCCAACCAATACTGACTAATCAAGGATGGGAAGTCCTACATCATCAACGTGCATAAAAGAAAGTCAAAGATCTCACTAGTAAGTTCTAACCAAGCCAAGAAGTTTATTAGTTCCAGTAAGAAATGTGTTTTACTTTTCCTAAGGGAAAATCAATGTGGTGAAGAGTCATTAAAATTAAACACATACTTAGAAGGGTGTACTAAGGAGAAGAAACATGAATTGGAGGAGTTTCTAAAGGCATACAAAAGAGTTTTCTAGGAGCCTAAAGGGATACCACCTAAGAGGGAAGTAGATCATGAAATTCAATTATTTCCAGACCCCCTGTTGTTGAATATTGGGATGTATAGATAGTCTGTTTTGGAGGAAAACAAAGTAAATAAGCAGTTACAATAGTTATTGGAGCAGGGTGTGATTCAAACAAATACCTCACCTTATGGGTCACCCATCATAATTGTGCCCAAGAAGGATGGGACTTGGAGAATGTGTATAGATTAAATGACATTGAAAAATATTACACTAAATAATCGATACCCTTTTCCTAGGATCGATGATCTGTTGGACTAGATTTAGCATGCCAAGTACTTCACTAAGTTGGATTTGAAATCAGGATATAACCAGGTATGATTCAAAGAATAAGATACCTAGAATACTTCCTATAAGACAAGGCAAGGTTTGTATGAGTGGTTGGTTATGCCATTCAGTTTATGCAACACAACAACTAATTTATGAGACTAATGAATGATGTTTTACGCCCTTATATAGATTCGTTTGTTATTGTCTATTTGGATGATATATTGGTTTATAATGCTACCTAGGAGGAGCACATCTCACATATTATGTAGGTGTTAAAGACCTTGAAGAAGCACCAGTTGCTGGCCAATCTTAAGAAACAAAAGTTTTCTCAAAAAACTTTGGTGTATATGGGGTATGCAATCGGTGGAGGCGAACTCAATATAGATCACGCCAATATGGAGGCCATGATCATGAAATGTCCAGTTTCCAAAAATTGCACATAGGTAAGGATACTTTTTGGGCAACAATATTTGTAGAAGTTCATAGCTTCGTTTTCAACAATAATTGCACTACTCCACACAATAATAGTGGGAAGTAAGAGTTTCTATTGGGGAAAGAATCAACATAATTCCTTTGATGAGATGAAAATAAAGACCAATCAAGCACTAGTGATCGCACTACCAAACCTGCATAATCCGTTCAAATTGGAGACTCATGTAAGTGGGTATGCCATGGGAGTAGTCATGTTGTATGGAGGAAGGCATGGTTGCTATCATTATGACGTATTTCATGGGGTGGTGCTAAACTACCCTACCTATTACAAGGAGCTCTATGCCTTGGTACAAGCTATCAAAAAGTGGAAGCACTATTTGATGGGAAAGGAGACCATCATCCACATAGATCACCAACCACTTTAGTATTTGTAGGCCCATAGTAAGTTACATTCAAATTAGGCACTACAAATGGATGGAGTTCTTACAACAATTTGATGTAGTCATAAAGTATAATAAGGGAAGCATAAATAAGTTGGAATATATGCTTTCAAGGCCACCCACATCGAATATTACAACTTTGGTAACTTTGATGCATATGGAGCCTTGTACCCATGATGCATACAAAGAGGCATACATAAAATATGCAGACTTCAAGGAGGTGTTTCAACAACTACAAAGACAAATTCATATAGAAAAAGGTGACAACAAGGATGAATATCATTTCCAGAATGGCTTACTTGACAATATCGACAAGCTCTGTGTCCCTAAATGTGAACGATTGCAACTTATAAGAGAGGCTCGTACCTCTAAGGTTGCAAGAAATTTTGGTGTTGGGAAAGTAATGACCAACTTGCAGAGGTATGTGTACTCATCTAGAATGCAAGAATATGTAGAACAATATATTAGAGGATGTATACGTTTTTTTACCAATAAGCTTAATAATAGGAAGAAAGGTCTATACCATCCCTTACCTATAGCTACTTGACCTTGGGAAAGAATTTCCATGGATTTTTTGGGAGGTTTACCAACAACCATGAAGGGACATGGCTATCTATTTGTGGTAGTTGATAGGGTCAACAAGATGTGCATTCTCACGCCTTGTGAAAATACCATCGAAGGACAATAAGCAACAAACATGTTATTTGAATAGGTTTGGGTGCACTTTGGGATACCAAGGAGCATCATCTTAGAAAGGGATACCATATTGCTCAGTGCATTATGGACTACATTGTGGGAGTAGATGGAAACTAAGCTCAAGAGGTATACAACATTCCATCCACAGATATATGAAAATACAGAAGTATTCAACATGACTTTGGTGCAACTTTTGACGGGTTACAATCATAAGCATCCAAAGAACTGGGATGCAAATATTATCTATATAGAAAAATCTTATAATAGAGAAATCCACACTTCTACTGGTAAGTCACCTTTTGAAACTTGCTTTGGATATTTTCCACATTCACCCTTAGATGTTGTATATGGACAACAAGGAGGAGTAAGGGAGGACCTCAAAGGAGATGCATTAAAAATATATTTTTTCTTCTGAGAAGATCAAGTAGATCCATTTACAAGTACATGAGATGTTGAAGTAGTCACAGGAAAAGTACAAGGATAGACATGACCAACATAGAATAGAGAGAACATTCAGAGTGGGAGACAAAGTATGGTTACAACTGAACAAGGAAATACTATAGTGTCCTATTAAGAAGATCAAGGCTCTACAATATGGTCCTTTTGAGGTATTGGAAAATGTAGGAGATAATGCCTACAGATTTAGTCTACCCCCATACATGTGTATTGACTTAAGAGTGAATGTGGAGAATATCAAACTCTATGATCCTTCCATGTTGGATTAGTAGGAGGAGCAAGTCCTACCTTCCACAGAGGACTTAGCACCAGATACTCAAGAAGATTAGGCATAGGATACAAGTTTACAAAAGAGGTCCAGAATTACAAGACATGGACAACATGACCTTTGGCATATTGTATCTAAAAAAAAACTTCCAAGAAAAGCAAAGTGGTACTCTAGGGAGAAGGTAGGGGAAAATGGTCCATTGATGTCTGGAATAGCCAATACCTAGCACATGTTGAAATTTTTTACTATGCTTGATACATAGTCGTGAGTGAGTCCATCCTGTATAATAGCTTCAATGACCCTAGAAAAGGATACGTAAAATTTTTAATAACATTAGAGCTAGTCAAATAAAAAAGGTGCAAGAAAACATACTGGGATAGATTGAATGCGAGAATGTAGGAAGGGAAAACTGGTTGGAAAACCAACTTAAAAATGCAATTACCAGAAACCATCATGATTATTTTATAACATAGAAAGAGAAAAAATCCATCCAATCAATTTAGTTCTAGTAAAAAACCCACAATTGTAAATTAAACAAAAAAACAAATCCATGAGAGAGCAGAGTCCAATTGATGAGTCTCAATTAAAATTTCAAGGGTGGTCCCTAAGTCTATTAACATGGGGCCAGTTGAGGCCTAAATAGAAGGGTTAACCAACCCTTCCTTGTGCTCCCATTTGAGGAGATTACTATTCTTAATAAAGGGTTGATTGACCCTTATTTAATCTCCCCCTCAACATGAATACTAAGTTTGACGAAGGGTCAATTAACCCTTCACAAGGCTCCCCGTAAATGCAAATTCTAAGATTTCAAATGGGTACGTTGATCCTTCCCTAGGTTCCCACTTAATGAGAATACTAATATTGAGGAAATATCAGTTGACCCTTCCCTGAGATCGCCTATATTCCTAGAGGAAGGGTCAATTGACCCTTCCTTGGGTTCGCCTTGATATGAATACTCAGGTTGATGAAGGTTTAATCAATCCTTCCACAAGCTTCCCCTCATTGAAAATATTATGGTTAAGGAAGGGTCGGTTGAGCCTTCCCTGTGAGCCACCTTAACAAGAATACTATGGTTGAGTAACAACTAGCCAAACCTTCCTAATTCCACCTGTCAATAAGAATACTATTCTTGGGTAAGGATTTATAAAACCTTTACTGTAACCCCCCTAGACATGAATAAAATGCTTGAATAAGGACCAATTGACCCTTCCTTAGGCTCCCCCTTGATGTGACTACAATGCTTGAGGAATGTTTGATCGACCCTTCAACAATGCTTTCCCTAGATGTGAATAGTATGCTTGAGTAAGAGTGTCTTGTCCTCTCCTCAAGCTTCCCCTCAATACAAATACTATGTTTGAGGAAGGATTGACCAACCCTTACTATAGATCCCTTTATATGAGAATAATAATGTTGAGGAAGGTTGAAATAAACCTTCCCTATGATCCCCACAGATGTGAATATTATTCTTGAAGAAGAGTTAACTAACCCTTCCTTGGGATCCCCCTCAATTCAAATACTATTCTTGAGAGTTAACTGACCCTTCCTTGGGATCCCTCTCTATGAGAATAATAATCTCGAGGAAGGGTCAATTGACCCTTCCCTAGGATCCCCTTGGAGGAAAATATTGTATTTGAGGATAGGTTGGTCGACCCTTCCTTGACCTTCCCCTTGGAGAGAACATTAAACTTGAAGAAGGGTTGGCCAACCCATTCTCAATCTACCCCACAATAAGAATACTATGCTTGAAGAAGGATCAAATAAACCTTCCCTAGGATTCCCCTTAATGATGTATACTTGAGAATGGGTCGGTTGAACCTCAACTAGGATAACCTATGATGGGAATACTAAGCCTATGGAAAGGGTAGTTGACCTATCCTTGAGGTCCCTCTCATTATGAATACTAATCTTGATAAAGTGTCGAGCAACCCTTATTCAAGCTCCACTTAGACATGAACAATATGTGTGAGGAAGGATCAATTAATCCTTTGATGAGATCCCCATTGATGTAAATACTATGTTTGAGGAAGTGTTGACCAACCCTTCTCTGGGATTGTAACATTCCCATTTTCAAACCCCAAACTAGCTATGTATATTGTGAATGTACTTTATGGCTGAGAGACAAAGCGATGTAATATGTAAATGATGCAAATTTAATATAACTAATAAATGTATCACCAGTTGTAGATGGACACAGAAAATGATTTGGGGGATAAGTATACACAAGAGAGGGAAGGGGTCCAATGTGTGTGGGGNNNGGAATTTTACCCATGTCTATTAAACCAAAACCTATTTCTTATTTTATTTCTAAATTATCCTTACCATGAACATTCCATTAATTGTTGAGTGTTCTAGATCCCATTCATTCAATTCATGTAAGAGGGTAGGTGTGAGAGTCACATCCCATAGATATTAAGTGCATGGGGTTGAGTACAATTATCTTGAGGAAGAGTGGAAGTCAAGAAAGAAAGAGAAAGAAAGGACATTTATATGGGTAGGAGACCAGATTAGCAGATTCACGTTTTTGGAGAGAGAGGTGTTTTTACATTGAGTTTTTTGGCCAACAAAGGAGTTTTGGGTGATGAAGCTTGAAGGTATTTGTTGTGGGCATGTTTGGCAGGTGTTTGGAGCCGTAATGTAATGGAGAAGGAGGCTGTGAGACTATGGATGACGTGCTATTTGAAATTCGCCAAGGAAGAACACATTTATCTACTGGGAGAATTCATGTTACATATATGAAATTCCGGAGGTCCCAACAAGTAGAATTGATGTCCAACCTGTGTTGGAAAGCATTGAAGGGGAGTGGAAAGGCCTGAGGGACTGTGAGCAGTGAAGGGGGATTTCATCCCTTGGGTTTTGTAGGTTTAGGGGAAGAGAGTTGGTGGACTAGAATCAACTATGAGAATTGACTATTAAGAGGGGGACATTAGCCAACCTTAGGGATCACTTTCTCTTATGGCTTCATATCCCCAACTCAGGGGTGTCTTGCTGTTGAGAATTGGAAAAAAAAGGATATCGTTGGGAGGAACTTCGGTCCTATGCAACCGGTTGCATACTTTTATAATTTAAGTGTTCTCATTTTTTGTGTTGATTCGTGTTAAATGATGATATATTTTCTATGCATATTACTCTGAATTATGTTGGTTAAATGCTACTTATTGTGAGAAGAAAGATGCATTCATGTCTCTAATTTATGGTTGAATGATGTTTTATGAATTTAGTTGTTGTTGTGTACAATAAGTGTAGTTAAATTTACATTTCATTAGTATGGACAACTAGATAAGCTAGAATGCCAAGCTATGTGTTATTTCCTCATGTTGATTTAGTATCATAAATTTTATTGGGTCATTTAAGTAGTGACATGAACAAACTGGTGGATGGGTACGTTACATCATAGTTTTAGAGCTTCGGGTTCAATAATGGATCAATATGGGCCAAGAACTAGTGCAAATTTGGGAAAATTCGTTGTTAAAGACTTTGGTTTGAGTGAATTTTGGGAAAAATTGTGGATAACCGTAGTGAAAACCCCCAAATTTGTGGGAAATTTTGAGATTTAGTTGCCTCAGAAATGTCTGATATGCTTAATGGCATCAATCGGCCAGGTTACTGAGTTAAATTTGACTTGCAAGGTCAAATTTCACATTTAATGGAGGTCAATGGAGCTGGGAGAGTTCAACGAATCAATGACTGAGATCGCTTTTGATATCGAGATTGATGATTGAGATTCGTCGTGATAAATTTAAAAGTTTCTAAGGTTTTATGGAGTTATTAAGGTTGAGTAGATCAATGGTCGAGTGTTGGCATAGGGTAGACCCAGGGTTCAACTCTAACATCGCACCAACAAGCCCTAACTACTGGCCCTTTTGACAACACCTACGAAGTAGATGTAGTCTCACCTGAAGTAGATATAGGGGGTTGCAGGACACATGTGTCTACAACCAAAGGAAGTGCAAAGTGGATCCAGGGAAACAACACACAACAACCTAGCTATTCTTTACCATGCTTAAGCTTACTTCGTAGGTTATATCTCAGATCTAACACTACAATGCAATAATTGTATAACAGAAAGAAAGTAACACAACATCAACCACATAGAACAATAAGATATACGTGGTTCACCTTCTCCCTAGGGATACATCCACAAAACTGTGCTTCTTGATATATTAAATGGAAACATATAGTTCTATCTATGCTCTTAGCTTGCAGATCTCTCTCTCTCTTTTCTCTCTTCTTCTCTCCCCTCCCTGCGCACCTAGCTGCATGGTTGATCTTCACACCCAGCTAAAGATCTTACAATACAGACTCTTCTACAAAAACACACTTCTCTCTCTCGACAACAACAATCAACAACCATTAACCCTCATAATATGAACAAACCCGTCCTAGCTCCTATAGACCTTTATTTATACATTACATGGAAAAGTCTAGGTGTCAAAACCCTAGATACAAAACCCTAGGTATCTAAAACCCTAGGTTCACTTAACTCGCATTTTCAGAGCTTTGCCAGCCTGTCTTTCCTTCTTTTCCATGAGGTGATGCAAAGCACTTGTTGATGTCTTCTTTCTCTTGCTGAGTTGTCCACAATCCATATTTCCTTGCTGATCTGTCTTCCTTGGTATTCTCTTGCAACAACTAGATTTTCCTTCCTTTGGTCCTTCTTTTCCACTTCTTTGACCACTTCGACCCATTCTTAGTCAATGTTCTTTCTGCGTAGTTCGTACTTCTCCTTTATTCCTTACTCTTTGCTTTCTTCCATAACCAAGGTCCAATAGACCCCCAACACTCATCTGTGACTCATCCCAAGTCACTACAAGATTGAACCTTATGTTTCACTTCGGCTTCAAATTGTGTAGAGCAGCCTGTGCTCTCTACTTAGCCCCTCCCTTCCTCGTGTAGACTGTCTTTTCTGTGCCTGCTATCCAATTTCAACTACACCTGGTACCTAGACCCTTCTTCTTATGCTTTTACTGAGAGCTACGAGGCAGCTGGTTTTCATAGTACAATTTCAATCGGCTCCCATTTACCAAACCTTCTTTCCATTCTCCATTCAGAGTCTTCAACTGCACAAATTCTCCTTCTATAACATAGGAGACCTCATAAGGCCCAAGCCAATGTGTCTTAAACTTCCCTAGATGCTTCATGAACTTGTTGTCATATACCAACACCAAATCTCCTTGTTTGAATGTTTTCCTCTTGATATTCCTATCATGGTAGGCCTTCTCTTGTTCCTTTTGTACTTGTTGATGAAGAACTGCAATAAACATGTCTTCTTCTAGTTCTACCAACTGTGAAAGCCTGTCTTGTACAATTCCTGTGTCATCCATATCTGTAAATGTTGCAATTCTCAAACCAGGAACCAAATATTCCATAGTTACCACTTCTTCTAGGCCATAAACTAATTTAAAGGGAGTCTTCATTGTCAGCTTATTGCAAGTGGTTCAATATTCCCATAGTACTACTGACACTCTCAAATCCCAATCATCTCTGTTCACACTGCAAATCTTCGTCATCTTTGTCTCCAAGATCTTATTGAAAGCTTCGACTGTACCATTCACTTGTGGATGGTGTTGTCGCCCTAATGCACACTTGCAGACGTGAGCTAAGTCCGGCTCACT
>JZKD02S2077889.1:6963-31669 GCA_000966675.3 Picea glauca | reverse complement strand
GAAATAAAAAAGGAAGAAAGCAAATAAAGAAAAGAAAATAATAAAGGCAATAAAGGGCTTAGAAAGAATTGCATCCATGACGGGTACAACTCGACTTCTACAAAGGCACCCACAGGTAATATCATGCATCCCTGTCTTTCACTCTACCTGTATTTCTGGACATCCCTTCACCACATCACCTCGTTTTACATGGCTTGGCTGATACCCCTTGGAGACTTTCCTTTCGTTACGGATACTAGCCCAATAGGGTATTTTGTCTTTTTCTTCGGCTCTGTATTGTAGGTCTTTGTAATATCTTTGAACTATTGAATGATATATCAGGGTTTTTATGCATATGTTTGATAACATTAATGATGAGATGTGATTAACATTGCTATGATCCTTGTGACTAATGAGCCCATGGAGGGCGAAGTTTTTGATGTGCAGGACCATGCCCGATAGACAGGTACCAGTTGGACCTGTACACATGGGGAGATGATTAATTCGGACCTCCATGGGGATGAAGAGCCCATCAGATGGTTGCTAGGACCCCATCAGGGGCACAGACAGGACAGTGTTTGATCGAGCTTTTTCACATGAGAAGAAGAAAGACGTCCATCTTGGACACTTTGGCTGAGCCAGACCTAGGGGGATTGACCCACTTGTAGTGAAACGTTTACCCCAGATGACCCAGGACGCCACCAGGAGGCTTATGATGTCATCATGAGCATATGGTAGATGGACAGGGTTATTGGCACGTGTGGCAGCTTGGAAGAGCCCAAGGAGGGCTAACGTCTGGTTTTTGGATGCTGCACTGGCATTTTTGGATGATGCCCCAAAAATGCCTAACGTCTCCCTCAGGAGGGCTTGACATCCCATCTTTTGCTCATTTAGGGTTTTGATTTAACATTTAATGTAAAAATAGTATATTTTTGGTTTGTATCCTTGTCGACTATTTTTAATGACCTAAATTTAATTAAAGGTCACGATACAGTATATATTGAGGAGTTTTTCCCTCATTTTGACATCACAACACAACTCACTCTCTTGTGAGGTCTGATTTTTGTGCCCTAGTTTGGGTATTTGGTATTTTATGTGAGGCACACTTATTGGAGGAAGGATTATCTTGTCATTTTTGGCATTTCTCTTGAAGGAAGGTTTACAACTAGGGTTTGCATATGATTTTTCATCATGATATGTAAGTGTTTTCTTGCAAAACTTCTTAATTGAATGGTTGTAGGTTTATATTATTACATTTATTTATAAACTTTGCTGATTTTAAAACCCTAGGTGACAAGCACACAAGTAGCTCCTTGTTTCATGTCCCCTTAAACACAAATATTCAACCATTGAAGAAGGAAGAAAGAGCCTAGCCTTTGCCACACTCTTTTCACTTCTTCCCCTTGTGCTAGCTGTGCTTTTAAAGGTTAAGAAGGAGGGGACGTCCCAAGCCTAGGTTATCTACACCTAGGGTCGTCCATATTCTAGGGTTTGGTGATAGAGCCTTGCCATTGCTACACTCTCCCTCATCTCATCCTCTTGTTTTAACTTATTTTTTATGCTAGCTTTTTTTCCAAGTTTGACCTAAGGAAGGAGGAAAGAGCATGAGGGCTTTCTTAAGAAACACCAGAGTGAGCCTCTTTCCCCTAGGGTTTTGATTCTAGGGCCCTGCCACTGCAGTACCTTAGAACCCTTCTCTCTTGTCCTTAGCCTTTTATCGCTTCAACCTTGTATCCTCTCCTTAATTGACTCCATCTACCCCTAGGCACTGATCTTAGATTCACAACATTGAAGTGATAGTGCTCAAACAACCTCTTAAATCTTTTAAATTTGAAACCCTAACTAACTAGCTAACCCTAACTAGGCTGACGCCATACTTGGTTATTCCATCTTGATGCAACACCTTTTGATGATAAGCAATTAGATGATGGTTGAAAGCATTTATTGAGCAAAATATTGATTGGATACATTGTTGGCTACATCATATCAATAGTTATTGATGAATTGATACTTTTCCATTGATATATTGATAAAATGTTGATCTCATTAATATCTGTTGTTTTACATTGCTTACGTATTGATGTCATATAGTTACATGAAGTACTAACCCACTGAATTATAGCCTTCATATATATTGTTTTGCTATTGTCTCTTTTCGGGCAAGTGTTCTCATTTGGTCATACACTTCTTTATTGGTTGATTAGCCGGACTATCTGACCTTGGTGGTAACCCATGAGGAGGAACTTCTGCTTTGACCTTTCTACTTTGACCTCTTCAAAACCCCAGGTTATCGGGGATGTCTCCCCTAGGATAACCTCCCTGAATAGAAAGAACCCCGCCATTATGGTGACATTGGGTGGCGTAGGTTCCTGTTACGCCAGTTTGGCCTCTGCCTTCTAGTCGTTTGACCTAGCTACAAACTATGCGATAACAAGACCAATCAATTCCTAACAATGCAGGATAAGGACATCTATCATCAAATATCTCAATTACTTCAAAGTATGGAAATGTCCTTACCCCATCGATGTCCACAGGGACATGCTCCAGTCTTCCAAAGGGGATTACTACCTGTTGATTAGCCATCCTGAGCCTGATAGGGGGATAGATCAACTTAGGTTTTCCCATCAATGCTAGGTCTTCTTTGTCATAATGTTGACTTCTGATCCCAAGTTGAGGACCACATAATCTATGTCATAGTTCCCAATCTGAGCATTAAGGTGTAGTTTCTTGTTTTTCCTTCTCTTTCTGGATACTTTATGTACTTCTCTATTTATCAGAGGATCTACCTTCCCTGGCTCATAATATCTCATCAAGTGTTGTAGTTCTTGCATATCTCTTTCATCCTTAATCAAATCAATGAACATATACAAGAAACTGACAAGATCACTTACCTCTTTTCCTTCTCCAGGTGATGCATACTGATCGAATTCCAAAGGCATCCCACATTCTCTCACCTCTAGTTGTGCCTTTGATGAAGAAGCCTGTTCTCCTCCAAGTTATCTTCTTGCCTATTCAAATGTCTTCTTCTCCTTCCTTGGATCAAACAACTGTGTCTTCTCTACAGCTATTCTGATCCCTGATCCCTCCGTAGTCTGAGTCACCCTATCTTCTCCCATAACAACACCTCCTCTCATGATAACAACGACTCTGGGATCCTCTCCGTGAGGTTCGACAGATATTAATTGGACTTTCTGGTTTCCTCCTCACCTCTCCTGAAGTTTCACTAACAATGCTAGACAATCCTCAATAACATGTTCAAATGAGTTGCAGTAGCTTCAAGTGGTACAAGGGTTCTGACAATCCCTCGCCAAATGACCCAACTGGGCACAATTATAACAAATGATCTGACCTCAACCTTGACCCATGCCTCCTCTTCATCTTCCTCTGAATCCACCATGAGGATTGAAGTTTCCTCTTCCTGGGAAGTTAAAATGCATAGCGTTTCCCTCCTACTGCATCTCTCCTTGAATCCTATATGTATCTCTTGACCTGTCATGCAAGAGGTCATAATCCCTATAGTCCTTCTCATCATGCCCCATATATTTACAGAATCTGCAATAAAGGTTGGTAGGTTTGTGGACATATTTTTTCATGTAATAACATTCACCAGGGTGATGTCTATTTCTACATACCTTTCACCAGGGTAGAGTAACCTACTTCAAAGGGCTCTGAGATCCAGAGGACAAGTACTCATTAAATAGGGGACAATGCTCCTTTTCATGGCCCTCTGATTTATATCTGATACACTAGATGTCTTCTCTTTTATATTTTCCCTTTTCTTTCTTCATATCTTTGACTTGCAGAGATGATTTAGTTAGTTGACTCAAAATTTGACTCATACTTATGTTGGATTCTCCCATAGGGGTTGATTCTAGTTTCATGGCGATCTCCAACACCTCATCATGAGAAGCGACCTTCTGTTGTAACAGGGGAACTCTGATGTGTGGTAAGAGGGTAGCAATGAAACATTCATTATTTTGTTCATATGGAATATGAAATATCAAGCGGTCTGTCAAGGTATTAAACCTCTCATCAAACTCCCAAGCAGGTTCAACTACTCTCCACTTGATTTCCTTTAGTTCTGTAATGCACTGCGAATCTGACTTGGGTTTCTTGAATACTACAACCAACACAGTCTTGATATCATTCATCGGTTTAGGTTGTGAAACCCCTTTAACAAACTTCATATACCATCTTAGTGTGTGGTCTCTGAAGGTAGTACTAAACTGAGCTCTATTAACAACTTCATCACTGACTTGCTTAATACTCCATACAACTTCACATAATAACCAGTGTTGATCAGGATATTCAGATCCATATCCTCTAAAGATAGGTAACCTCATTTCATCTACCGTATATCTTCCTAGGTTTCTTGACTGATTATGTACTGGACTACTGATAACAGTGATCTGAGTGCTCTGATAACTCTGACTACTCTGGTTACTTAACACTGCTAGAACAATAGGAAGAGTAATAGTACTTACTTCAATGGTAGGCGCAGTTCCCGAGGTCTCTGATTCTTCTCGGCGAGGTTCTTCAGTCTTCCCTTCCTCTTCCCTAGTAGAATCTGAATGTTCCTCATTCAATAACTTTTCTTCTTCTCCACTGTAGAACCCTTCATCCTGTGCTAGTGGCTTGTGAGTCTTCTCAAACAGGTTCACCAGAGAAACCTCTCTGAAGGTTCTCCCACTGCGCATATGTCCAACCTCTATTTCACTGTCGCTATCTGAGTTCTTGAACATTAGATTTTCAATCCAATCGATTACTGTGTCTTGGAGATGTTCTTCTCATGCAATAGCATCTTGATCTTCAACTTCAAAAAATGTAAAAATTTTCCTCTAGGTCCCTTAAAGAAATATCTCTCTGCTTGGCTATATGACTCTACTCTGTCAATATAAAAATCAGTAATGTACCCTCCAATAATGCTATCAAACCAGTGATATACTGCTCTTGACACGACGTTATCAACTCTCTTGACCTTCTTGATCAATGTTGACGTCCAAACCATAGGTGGTCTAGGTCTGATTTCAAACTGGGTATCTGCTAATCTGGCTAACCACTTGTATAGCTCCTTATGAATTCCTCCAAAGAAAATCTTGTGTATATCAGTAAAGATATACCTTCCCAACCAATCGTCTGTACTAAGATTAGGTTTATTTTTCTGGGCTTCAACGAAGTCCTTTTCTTGTTCTTCTATCCACTTCTGAATCTCTGTCTTCGATGGAAACCACCTTGACATTCCCTCAAGAAGATCTCGGTCCCAACAATGGAACCATTTGTTTTCACAGGGGTAGACCCAGGGTTCAACTCTAACAGCACACCAACAAGCCCTAACTACTGGCCCTTTCAACAACACGTGTGAAGAAGATGCAGTCTCAACCGAAGTAGCAATAGGGGGTTGTAGGACACATGTGTCTACAACCAAAGGAAGTGCAAAGTGGATCCAGGGAAACAACACACTACAACCTAGCTATTATTTACCACGCTTAAGGTTACTTCACAGGTTATATCTCACATCTAACACAACAATTCAATAACTAAATAACAGAAATCAAGTAACACATCATCAACCACATAGAACAACAAGCTATACGTGTTTCACCCTCTCCATAGGGATATGTCCATAGAACTGTGCTTCTTGATATATTAAATGGAAACATACAACACTATCTGCGCTCTTAACTTGTATATATATCTTTCTCTCTTCTCTCTTCTTCTATCCCCTCCTTGCGCACCTATATGTAGGGTTGATCTTCAAACCTAGCTGGAGATATTACAGTACAGACTCTTCTACAACAACACACTTCTTTCTCTTGACAACAACATTTGACAACAATTAACCCTCATAATATGAACGAACCCATCCCAGCTCCTCTAGACCTTTATTTATACATTACATGGAAAATGTCTAGGTGTCAAAACCCTATATCCAAAACCCTAGGTATATAGAACCCTAGGTCCGCTTGACCTCTGCTTTCAGGGCTTCACCAACCTGTCTTTCCTTCTTTTCCACGAGGTGCTCCAAAACACTCGTTGACATATTCTTCCACTTGTTGATTTGTCCATGATCCATCTTTCCTTGTTGATTTGTCTTCCTTAGTCTTCTCTTCCAATGGCTAGATTTTCCTTCCTTTGCTCCTTCTTTTCCACTTCTTTTACCACTTCAACCCATTCTCAGTCAATGTGCTTTCCGCACAGTTCTTACTTTGCCTTTCTTCCTTACTCTTCGTTTTATTCCATAATCAAGGGCCAACACCGAGATTCATTTTGGCGATTGGGGAAAAGAATCATATCGATGGTTTGGATTTATTTAGACTGTTGGAAGGTTGGATAAAAATCGATGGATGAGATTGTTCTGAATGAAAGATCAATGACCTAGATTCATTAGGGAATTTGGAAAAAAATTCTAAGTGTCAAAGCTCACCAACAAAACTTGTTGATGGTTGATGGTCAGGGATCGACAAACTTTGGAGAAGGTTTCATGCGTCTAAAGGGGATTGTCGATTGTAGGTGGCCAACGATTGGGGATCGATGGAATACGATGTGAGTTTCCATTTGTCTGAGAGAAAAAATTTGGTCGCTAATTGTCGATGATCGGGCATGGATAGATTTAGAAGAGTGTTTCAAGTCTTCCAAGAGAAGTGGTCGATCGCTGATGTAGGAAAATAGGATGATGATGTCATCATCCACATGTCATACCACATCAACATCCATGTGTCATGCCACGTCAACCAATTTGATTCCTTGGGATGAAATGTTATGCCACATCAACATCTATGTGTCATGCCATGTTAGCATAGTTTCCACGTCAATAAAGAGATGGTTGATGGTCGATGATAGGGAATTGGGGAGATTTTTGAGAAGTTTTAGTTTTTCAAGAGAAATATCGGGCGTCGAGGAGATATGTGAGAATTTTTGTTTTTCCAAAAGAAACATTTGATGGAAGATGGTTAATGAGTGAGCATCAGGGAGATTCACGAGCAGTTTTGGTTTGTAAAGAGAAACGATCGATGGTCGATGGTTGATGATTAAGTGTTAGAGAGATCAGTGGGAAATTTTGGTTTACAATAAAAAATATATGATAACCGATCATCAATGGAGAGTGAATCAATGGCCCATATATATTAGGATTCAAGATTGACAACTCAGATTAAAGAACTGTTAAAACACTAAAAATAGTCAAATTTCTATGATTGGTTTTGGGTTTTTGAAGGTCACTAACTTGCGAGGCAATTTTGAGGCCCTAAATGACATTTTTAGGAAATAAAAACCCACAAGAACAACATGTCTCTAAATTTTATTTAAAATAAATCGAATAGAGCTATCCAATGAGCTATTCTGGGTGCAAAACAGAGCTCGTATGTGAAAGTTACGGCCAAAATAGTTGAGGTAAAATTTCGGCACCATTTTAATTCCAAAGGGCATAAATCCTTGCTCAGAAGTCTATTTGAGGCACAAGAGTAGTCTATGGAAAAATTACTTGCCATAGAATACAACCCTAGAGCCATATCTGGGAACTAGGTATGTAAAAATGTGCAGGAAGAGAAAGAAGACACCTATAGAATACAAGGATAAATTGGGAAAAACAATCAAAACTTCTCTTGACCATAACTTTTATCTCAGAGCTCAGATTTGAGAAAAATAGTAGTCATTGGAAAGGAATTGAGGAGGAGAAGACATATAGCCATCCACAATTTTGAATTAGGTGCTAAAATTTTCTCATAAATTAATAAATTAATTCTGTAATGGTAAAAGAGTGGAAATTGTAGCCTATGGATGTAACTTTTCACTGAGAACTCAGAATGAGGCATGAGTACAACCATTGGAGAGTTTTTTCAGAGAGGAATTTTTTTAAGGAGTCATATTTTGTCTTATTTCATTGTGATTCTTCATAAATTGATGTGAATAATAACTCATAATCTAATTAATAAATATTTTTCAATATGCTTAATTCTAACATCAATTATTGCATGCACATTCTTGCAAAATTAGAGATACATAAAGAAGAATTTAGTTCCTATATGAGAAATAGAGATATGGAGGATGCTCAAGGGTCCTACAACCATGAAGAATAAACTAAAGGCTTGCATGTAAGCATGGATAATGTTGAGACTGATTCTAATGGAAGAAGAGACGATCATGAGCTTGTAACTATGAGAAGATTGAAAATAGAAGTGCATAGATATAGAGTCGATAATGAAAGGACCATGAAAGCTCAGGAAGAGATATTACAAAGCCTAAATATGTTACAAAATCAATCCAAAAAATATTCAGTAACAAAGCAAGAAGCTAGTGCAAGGAAAGTGGAAGCATCTAGATCTCATGATAGGAGAGATGATCATGAAGGATCTATATGGTAAAGGAGTATTAGCAGGCATTGACATCATCATTCCCCATGGAACTTGACTAGAAGAACATATGCACATTAAATTTTGAAAAGTAACCCATGTATGTATATGGTCAAACATAATAGAAAGAGACATGGGTAAGATATCTTGCAAGGGGAGCTAAGGAAAATCAATCCACCATAATTTGATGGAGAGAAAAAGAAAGGACAAGATGCATAAGCATGGTTGTTGGGAATGAGGAAATATTTCCAGTTACATAATTACTTGTCAAATGTAGAAGTTGTAATTGCATCCTACCAACTTCAAGGAAAGGAATCTATGTGATGGGATCAACTGAAGCAAGTTAAGCACCTTGATGAGAAAATAATTTCTTGGAAGTAGTTCAAGAAATATTTTTAGCAACAGTACTTGTCAGAGCAATATTATGAAAAGAATATGCAAGAGCTATTTGAACTCAAACTTGGGAACATGACTATAGATGAATACGATAAAAAGTTCTTGGAACTTCTTAGGTATGTGAGCTTCATCATAGATGAGAAGGTCAAAATTCATAGGTTCCTGAGTGGACTACCATCCTTCTGCAAGGATAAAATTCATTTTGATGAGCCCAAGAATTTATAAGAAACCATAAGAAAGGAGAAGTGTTTGTATGCAAAAAAAATAGGAAGTCTAGCTTTCCAAAGGGCTTGGGATGTCAAGAAGAAAGGAAATATGGATCAAAGGAAGAAAGGATTCAATCCATCTTTCATAAGGAATAGTTCTCAAGCACATAAACAAGGGAAACCATCTCAAGGTGATTAGAAAATGACAGATTCCTTGGGAAAGAGGCCAAGACAACATCCCATAAAGTGTTGGGGATGTGAAGGAGATCACATGTATAAATATTTTCCTCAATGAGGAGATAAGATGAATACTATGCATAACATCAAACAAGAGGAGACAATAAATGACATGGGTAAAAGCATGCCAATGTTATATGCAACCTTGGACTATAGACAAGCATACTATCAATCCCACATGATTGAAGTGGAAGGTAATATTGATAATCATCCCATAGCTATTTTGATTGATTATGGAGCTAGTCATAGCTATATAAATCCAAATATAGTTGAAACATTTAAATTAAATAAATGTACACATGGAAGTCTTGGTTAGTTCAACTAGCTATTGGAACCAAGAGAAGAATTAATGAGATTTTTAAAGAATTCCCTATATGTTAATGATTGCAACTTTGAGATACATTCTTCAGGTCTTCTCCCCAGAGTAGTGGGATGGTTCAAACTTTTCCTTCTCCCTGTCTTCTCTCCGATGGAATGAGCTGGGTTGACCTGAGACAGGTCTTCTCCTTAGTTGTACTCGCTTGGGTTGACTTGAGATGGGTCTTCTCCCCAGGTGGATGGGCTGGGTCGATATGTGGGGATGTAATGTCCTCGTTGGACTAGGAGGCATAAGGAGTGGTTCCTATAGCCTAAATTGGTTCTCGTAGGCTAAGTTGGAAATTTTGTTTCCAAGGGAACTCAATGTTTTCCTAGGAAATTACTTTATAAAGTGAAAAAGGGAAAAAGGGGGACATGGGTCTTAGGAAAATGAAGTGACTTAAAAATTATATAGTGTGCAAGAATAAAGTGACTTTAAAAAGAAAATTAAAATTAAAGTGAAAGGGAAATAACTCAATGGAGAAATAAAAGAGGGGAAATGAGGAGGCACCCCTCATTCTTGCATTCATCCATTTGGAAAGTAGTTTTTGAGAGCTCTTGAGGAAAGAGTCTAGGGTTTTTGGAAACCCTTGTTCATATACTAGTTTCGGTGTTGCAATGATACACCTTATCTAGTATTGGGAGGAAATCACTCATATTTCTTTAGTGAACTTCATTGCTACTACGATTTATCTTATTGCAATTGAGTTTATTAAGTTGGTGATTGCTGTTCCTTTGTGTGGCGGGTGTGATTTTCACTGTGGGACAAATTTTCCATTAGAGGGAGATTTATTTATTGTTGATGGGTGCCATCTATACTAAGTGTGTATTATTTTACTTTTGGGCATTTTAATACTTTTTGGGTTCATTTTCCCTTCATTTCTGGGTCGAATCCTCTATTGGTGGGCGTATATTCAGAAGAGAGTTGAGTTCTGATTGTTGGGCACTATATTCCATCGTTTGGGCACTTTAGACTCTAGTTTGGGTGCATTTATCTACATCTGGAAGCATTTTTCCATAGCTGGGCATGTTGTCTACAATTTTGGGTGCATTTCATTGATTGTTGGATGCTGATATACTCGTTGAGAGAAAATATCCCTCATTCTGAGCACTAAACTACTTGTTTGGTGCATCCTCACATATTATATAGACCGCCATTACAATCAGATCTCTTCTACAAGCTCAAACACAGAATTGCAGTGAATATAGTTGTCAAATCCTCCAAAATTTTGGACCAGGTTCCATTATTATATGCTGTGGCTTATTCTTGTGTTATTTAAATATTGTTGGGTGCTGATATTTTATGCTAAAAGTAATTTTGAAGTTGTTGGGATAGATTTTATCATGTACCCTTCCCCTATTCTATGAAAGAATAAATAAAATTTCTGGTTGTTTGTTCTCTTATAAGTATGTTCTACTCTTGTTGTAAATTAGCTTGCTATTATAGAATATCATTGAATTGTTTGAAAAAATATTCCAACCACATTTGAGGGAAATTTGCAATAAACCAAGCCCATAATATTACAGTGGTATCACAACATGTTCTTCTGCAGCTATGGGCTTTTAGGGGCACTTATAATCATATTTATGAGACCAGAAGACGAGCAGAACATTACCTATAGAAGACATGGGGGAAGCACGTTAAATATCCCTGGGTGGGAAGAAGAAGAAGTGGTAAGAGAAGAAGAAATGGGAGAGGAATAACCATCTATCACACCTAAGGGAAAATAAACTATGGGGGAAGAAGATGATTCCAGGATCAACAGTCTATTCAATATTTTGAATGATTTGGCCAAGGATCAAAAGGTCATGATGGAACTTATCGGGAAGCTAGCTAAAAATTCCTTGGAGGTCCCAATGAAGAAGAATCATAATGGTGATGGGGTATCAAACAATGGAGAGGGTAGCCATTCATGCACTACCATGCAGAGCCAACCCCACTTGTACACCAAATCCCCCAGACCCACTATGCGTCAACTTTTGGGGAATGATGTTGCAGGTCCATTGATGCAGGTTGACCAGGATGAGTCCTATAGGGAATATTTAAAGGAGTATAGGAGGTTGGGTGATGATTTCCACTTATCCGTTTCTTTTGTAGAGTTCTACAATATGAAGAACAAAAATCGACTTAGAGGGCCCATGAGGGCCATGACACAAAATTTTGAGTTGCAACGTACCCTTGGGAAGGTCACCATTCCCAACTTTGATGAGAGCTCTAAATAATCCACGAGATCATGGGTGTATAATCTTGAAACTTACTTCCATCTACACCAGATGACAGATATAGATTCCATTAAGTTGGCCACCTTGCACTTGATGGAGAGGCCCATGGAATTCACACAGAGGATCATAGAGAGGTTTGACAGGAAGGATCCATAGCTTCACTTCTGAGATTTGGCTAAGCTCAAGCAGACAGGTAGTTTAGAGTCTTATATATCTAAGTTTTAGAGGGTTGCTATGACGGTGACCGATATTTCAAAGGCCCATTTGGTGATGTTTTTTGTTGAGGGGCTATTAGAGCCTCTACGAGGATGGGTCAAGGATTACAAGCCTACCTCTTTATAGGATGTAGTTAGAAGATATCGTGACATGCATGATGTAGTACCTAAAATTTGATTTCTTCCCAAACCCATTTTTACCCCAAAGACTAAGGATACGAAACCACCTTAGAGGGATTGGGCTGAAAATCCAAAACTAGATGAAGAGACTAGTAGATAATTGAGGAAAAATAAATTGTGTTTCAGCTGTCAGGAACCATGGGAACAAGGACACAGATGTACAGGGAATGACAAAATGGGAAAGGCCCATTACATTGAGGCACACTCTGATAGTGACAGTGATGAGGATGGGGAGGTGGAGCAAGCACCGGACCAGGGACATCCAATATCTGGAGAGGAGTCTTCACAGCCTGGGGCTAAGGGACCAGTCATGCCTCGATGTCATGATTTATGAGATATCATACTTTCAGGGTCAGAGGTGTCCTACAAGGGCACAAGGTGATAGTATTGATTGATGGGGGGCATCCCATAACTTCATTGATGCTAACATGGTCGAGAGGAGACGAATTCCAGCATAGGAATTTGATGGGTTCACAATAGTCATACCAAGAGGCCACTAGATGAGTTGCACCAAATGGATTCCCAAGTTCACAATAACCATGGGAAACTACTCTGTGATAGATAATTTCTTCATGGTGGATGTACCAGACGCCAATGTAGTATTGGGTGTTCAATGGATTTACTCTATTGGGATATACACTTCAGATTAGAGGGCCATAGATTTAGAGTTCATAGGCCTGGATGGCAAGAAAGTGGTCCTACGAGCCATGCACCAATACCCACCAAATAGTGTTTCATTTCATAGCATGGAGGCAGTCGTGAGGCATGGTGATATAGAGTGGGATGTAAAGTGTTTTATTTCAGACAGATAGCCACCCAACCATCTATAGTAGCTTTTAGAGGACTTACATGTATTACTCCGCAAACATCATAAGGTATTTAGTGACATTCCTACTGGAATTTTATCTGATAGAGGTTTTGAGCATATAATAGAGCTAGAATAGGGGGTCCAAGAAGTTATCACAAACCCCTATTGGCACCCTAAAGTTTACAAGGATGAGATTGAAAAAACCATCAAAGAATTGTTGAAAATGGACCACACCTGCCCTAGTTCCAACCCATTTTCCTCTTTCATTGTCTTACTCAAGAAGAAGGATGGTACTCGATGGATGTGTATTTACTATAGGGATATAAACAAGAATACAATCAAGAATCAGTACCCCATACCCAGGATCGATGAATTAATGGATGAGCTCAGGGGAGCCAAATTTTTCTTGAAGATTGATCTTCGATCAGGGTATCATCAGATTAAGGTATGAGAGCAGGACGTACATAAGACAACATTTCGATGCCACTATGGGAATTATGAGTTTATGGTCATGGCATTTGGGCTAACTAATGCCCCTTCCAATTTACATTCGTGCATGAATCATGTGTTCAATAAGCAATTGAGGATTTTTTTATTGGTCTTCTTTGATGACATCCTCATATACAAAAAAACATGGGAATACCATATGCGACATCTTGATGAAGTATTGGGTATTATAAAGAGTCAATAGTTTTATGAAAAGGAATCCAAGTGTGAGTTTGGTATGACAAAGATTCTCTACTTGGGGAACGTGATTGGGGCGAATGGGGTACAAGTGCACCAAGAAAAGATTAGGGCGATCATTGAGTGGCCAACTCCCAAGAATGTGATAGAACTAAAGAGTTTCCTTGGTCTCTAGACTTACTACAAGAAATTTGTTAAAGGTATCCGATGATAGGTACAAGGTATTGACAACATCATATATTATAAGGACCGAATCTATTTAGTACCATAATCTCAGTTAAAAGACAAAATTCTACATGTTGTGCATACTTCCCCTTTGGCAGGCCATCCAGGATACAACTAACTAATGGGAAGGACAATTATTCCAATCGACACTAGAGAAACTTACCGGTGTAAGTGGAACTCCAACACGGAAGCACCCTCCTGGTATGCTCTATAAAGTGCGATATGACATCTGCCCTAGGTACCACGGTATACCCCTGCAGCCACCTGTGTATGTCCGTAAAAATAAGAAACTATGTTTCCAGCTCACAGTTAGTCACCAGGAGGGTACATTCGACAATTGAGTTGATCGTAATGAGTAGGATAGCAAAGTTCGAAGCCCTTCAAGGGTACCAAAGGAAATTGGTCAAGAAGACAACTTAGGATCTAGAACGAATTCGAGGTCCATGAGGATTTGTAGTCAAATGCGATCAATGTGATTCCCAAGAAAGACCCTACATATACAATCCCCACTACGTTTGGTTCAGCTTTGGAGGGGTTATCTCCTCTACCTTTCCTTACACGGCCTTGTGTTTAGCCCCCATGTTAGAGGGGGGCCCCCTTTCACTCTTACGACATTGGACTTTTAACAGTCCCTATCACAATCTCCAGTGTTTGTTTTAGATGGCCTTGAGGAGTTTCCTCTTCACACCTATTTCAAGGCCCTAAAATCCTAAGCTAGTTGGTGAACCCTACAAAAAAACATCTAATAGATTTTAAGTTAAGCGTTGATTTTATGGGCTTGATTTACTCAAAGTATATGAATTTTCAACTTGTGGTGTTTGGAAGAGACGAAAAATAAGAAAACTTTAGAGCATTTATATGAAAAAAAAACGAGATACTTCAAATTTAAAGCAAAGTCTTGTAAAATCTTTCTGAATGTCAACTTTTCAAAATAATGTTCCAAGATATTATAACTTAAAGTTTCTTAAATGATATTTCTCGTTTCATAATGAAAAACTACTTATACTTTCACGAAAACAGGAAAGAGATTTGAAATTGATCTCTTTTCTTTTGCAAACCGACAACCTACACTATGATACTAAATAAGATGCATAACTAAATGCAATAAATTGTTTTTGATTTTTTGAAATGATTAAAAAAGAAAAACAAAAGTAAAAGATTTTTTTTTGTTTTTCAAAGCCTAAAAAATAATAAAGAGAAAACATAAATCAAGATTAACACGAACCCTAGGCCAACTACGTAAACGCATGGATTCAAAAGAACCCAGAGGAGGATCTAAAACTTGAAAGCTCACTCTAAACCTCTAAAGAAAACAAAAGAATATCAAGAAACAAGTTAAAACCAAATATTTAACCTAGCAAAACACCATTAACAAGGACCCTGTAAAGTCTAAGAAAGGCCTGAGAAGCCCAAGGCTTCTGTCAGAAAAGAGAAAAAATCCTCTTTTTGTTAAAAAAACCTTCAAGACAAAGAGACGCAGTCTGTTTTACCAACAACATGCGTATGTAAACAAGTTGTTTACTATGCAGACTGGATATATGCGTGGGATGAGCCAAAGTAGGGTGCACACACCTATGATATTTTTCAAAAAGAAAAATACTTGGCAAACTGACTAGGAAGGGGAAGCTAGTAGGCACCTAGAAGGTGACCAGAGACCCTAAATTGACTCAGTAAACCTGAAAAACATAACAATAAATTGAAAAACCAATTTAAACCAAAAACCTCCCACTAATACCCTAGAGAGACTCCTCAGTGGAGTCACTAATTCTACTAGTGGGGAAAATCCCCCTATTACTATACTGGGTCAAAATATAGGTAGAGCACTATATTCCCTTAAAATATAGTTCTATTTCTAAACTACCCCAAACTATTTGAACAGAAATACAAAAGAGAAGAAGGAATATTAGTAGGTTTTCCTTTCATCCTAACATTCTATGTAGACTTACTTCACCTTTATAGCTTCCTAGGCTGTGATTCTCCTCCCAAAGATGACCTGCAAGAACACTTAGGAAAACAATGCTACAAATATACAATCTCTAATTATCAATGTTATTGTTCAGATATAAAAGTAGAGGCAATATTCAATAAATATATAAAGACACAATCTATTGGGAGAGGAAAATAACTCTTTTATTCAAAATGAAGATTAAAAGATTACAACCTTCTTATCGACAACCACTCTGCGAACCAGGTTCGAGCTCCTCTTATTGCTTCTCCAAGTGCATAATTCCCATGATACTTCTCACAATCAACTGATCTCTTTGGGAAAAGGGAAGGGATTGTATAAGGAGAAAGGGCTAGAGGGGGGATGCTAAGGCCAAATCTCAAAAAGGGTTGCAAAACTTGGGCTAGAAGGCGAAGGGATTTTGGAAGAGTTTCTTTGTTCTCATTCTTGATGTTGGAATGAGACCCCAAGACATATTTTTATATGACAAAAAAATGGTTATTCGATTTGGGGACAAGATACAATGGGTAAAAATGGTTGGGAAACCTCCAATATCTCATTAACTCCACTAAATTCCTTGCAATTTTTTAGTTTTTGAAAAATTTGGAGGTAAACGTGGGTTGTCTAGAATGCAACTCATGTATGTACACAGGATTTCTATTATGGAGCTAGCATTTGTATGTGAGAAGTAGTGGATAAACGCGCATACTTGCACCAAAAAATGGTTTTTTAAGAGAGATCCTCAATAGTAAATTGGAAAATTGTGTAAGTGAAAAGGCCAATGCCATGTATTCATAGGTGAAACATTTTTGGGCTATAACAAATACTCAAATTCATCTCTATGTAGGGGTTTGGTAAACATATCTACAATTTATTCCTTGGTTGGAACATACTCTAACTTGACAGTCTTATCATTCATCTATTCCCTCAAAAAATGATATTTTATTGGGATATATTTTATCTTTGAGTGCATCATGAGGTTCATGGAAATAATTATGGAACTAGTGTTGTCACATAGTATATAAAGTGGATACTTTTGTTCTACCTTGATGTCTTGCAGAGGTTGCTTCATCCAAAGGATTTTTGTACAACAGGATGCGACTGCAATGTACTCTGCCTCTGTCGTGGATAAGGAAATTGAGGATTGTTTATTTCTTAACCGAGATGAACTAATAAGGATGCCAATCAAGTACACTGCATATCCATGTCATACAAATGTCTATATAAAGTGTAGCTGCGAGAAATACACAACAGATCTACATATCAAAATAATTTGTTGATATTTAAGTACAATATAATATGCATCTTTAAGAAGCATTGACGCCTATGGATGGAGATGAGGACTTCATAGCTCGAGCAACCACTTCAAGATATTCAACAAATCAGGTAGGAGTATAATAGGAGTGTAAGACTCACTACTCTGAGGTATTATACATGCCATCGGGAAAATACCAGAGGATGTCGATCATTAGGAACATAACTTCATCGATCTTGAATCTGAACTTGAATGGACTCTCAGGATGGCCGACTCATTAAATTCAAGAGACAAACTATAGAATGGGTGACTTAGGTTGGATTAAACTTCCCTTAGAAAAAATCACGGAAGATGATCAAACTCGGGTAGCGTAATAATGACATAATTCTTTGATGCAGGAGGCACTAAAAAATCTCCATATGTTTGGAAGAGTAACCAAATGGAGAAGGACATAGCTCTATGTAGTGAGAAAAACTTCCTAAGGTCATACTAGATCCAAATTCTTGGCGAACAAATGAAAGGATCTTCTTTGTCCAAGGGAGACTATCTTGCTTCCAAATAAAAGAGAAAGTATATCCCATGCCCTCTTTTTGGAATATTTGATTTTTTTGTCTTTTTCAAATTTTTAATGAGCTTGAAAAAGAATAAAATAATGATACGTTACAAAAGAGGAACGAGTGTCACAGACAAGAAAACTAGTTCTAGGTGAATGGAACATACTTATGCTCAGTGCAAGGAGACATGTGTAGGATAAGGACACTTAGGAAAATTCCTCCATGGGTCAAGGTGTCAGCTCGCAAAAGAAAAAAGTGTTTGTAATGATCCTAAGAATTTTTTTTTGCTTGGAATCACTAACTCACCATTGATTTGATTATTAAATGTTGTGTATGCAAGTTGGACATGAATATTTCATTCTTAGGGTTTATTCAGTTAATTATCCATAGATTATACAAGAATTATTTCCATCATATGAAGAACATCAACAATACACAAGATAGGAACCAAAAGAAATAGTTGAACTTTATTATAAGAAAGAAAGCACCTGATACAAATAGTGAAGTAGATCTGGAATGGCTTCAAATAGATTCAATATAATAATAGAGATGCATACAAAATTCTCCCGGAGATACAAAGAAAGCCTCCCAAAGGCTGGAATAGAAGATGAATGCTCAACTGCAAAACTAGGGTTTAAGCTCAACCCTTAAGCAACTGGTACGACCTTGATGGGTGCTAGTACAACCTGTTGAAGACAACAGGTACCAAGGGTTCGACCCTCCTAAATATGAAGTCCCCTAAATGCTGCCAAAATCCTCCCAATGATAGATAAGGGAAATGGAAGCCTCCTCCTGAAGTAAGGAGCTCAAACAATGAAGCCTCCTCCTCAAACTGCAGAAACCCTGGACTGGTACGGCCCTCCTGAAACCCTGAATATGGCCAATAGTATGGCCTAGCTTAATATGGGCTCGAAATTCCCTGAAACCTTCTAGGATGATAGATCGGGCCACCACAAGTCCCTGAGAGAAGTTTCAAGAGCATATCTAGCCTATAGCCTCCTAGATCTGAGAAACACTGAATCACCAAATCGTCCTCCTCCTCCTGAAATCGTCTCAACCTGCAAATAGATAATAGGGATGCGGTGACTCCTCCAAGAAGCTGTCAAACTAATGAGAAAGGGCTTGCAAGAAAAACCCTAATGATGAAAACCCTTAATGCTTCCTCACTATGCTAGATCAAACTCTTCCTCAACAATAGGTGTGCCCCTGCAAGAAAAATCTAGCTGGTACGACCCTGTTGATCCAAATGGCATGACCCTGCTATTCCTCCTGAATAGATGATAGATGTATAATGGTGTGGGTGGAGTATTTCATCCCCAAGATCAAGCTTGGAACAAGGTGAGTGGAATCTTTCACCACTGAGTTGTTCACTAGGGTTTGTAATATCGAAACCCTCAAAATTGTATGCTCAAGAGAATCAACAAGAAAATATCATAATCTAGAATGAATGAGAGCTGCGCCCTAACCTTCTCTTTATAATTTTCTTATATTTCCCTATTTATTTAAGTTGACCCCTAAGGTTACTCCTAACTCAACCTCTAGTGCTTCTATTCCTTCATTGAGTTATCTTTTTAACTCCTTTTACCTTTTTATTAAGTCAACTTAAGAATATAACCTTAGTTTGGTTGACTTTTCCCCTCAGTGTGAGACTATGGCCTAGTGGGGATGCCTAGGCCACTAAGTCTTCTCAAACCTCTTAATCAAGAGGTGGGGGATAGTACAATATCCCTTGCTAGAAATTTCTTTCCCTTAAGCAATTCCAAACCTGTTTCCCATACCACTTGTTCATTCTCCCATGTGGCATCCTCAATGGGTAAATCATTCCATCTAATCAAGTACTCTTTGATGCTTCTCTTCCTGAGACTCTTTTCTTGAACCTCTAGTATCTCTTCTGGAATCAAAACAAGTTTCCCCTCTTCATCCATGGGAGGTAGTACCTCAATGGGTGTGATGTGTTGGCCGATGGCCCTCTTCAGGCAGGACACATGGAAGACATTGTGTATCATGTTGCCCTGTGGGATCTCCAGCTCATAAGCTACAACCCCTATCTTCCTTCTAACCCTGTAGGTCCCAAAGAAATGTGGCTATAGATTCTCTTCTCCACTTCTTTTTATAGAAGCCTACCTGTATTGTTGGAGTCTTATATAGACTAAGTCACCAACCTCAAAGGTATGCTCAACTCTATGCTTGTCTGCTTGGACCTTCTACTAGTTATGTGCTCTTTGTAGATGATCCTTCAGCTCTCTGAGGATGTCTTGGCTCTATTGTACCCAATCCTATACCATTGGTGCCCTGCTATCCCCCAAAAAAATCTCTACAAAATATAGTGGGTCATAGCTGTATAAGGCCCTAAATGGTATCATGCCTATGTACACGTGTTGGGTGGTGTTGTAGCAGTACTCTCCCAAGTGAAACCATTTGACCCACGCTTTCTTCTCTCCCGCTACATAATTCCTGAGGTAGCCTTCTACCCACTTGTTGACTATCTCGGTTTGCCCATCCATCTGAGGCTGATAGTTGGTACTAGGGGTCAAGGTCGTACCAACCAATCTGAACAACTCCTGCAAAAATGTACTCATGAACCTGCTATCCCTGTCACTGATAATGGTCTTGGGTAGGCCGTGCAACCTTAAAATCTCCCTGAAAAATAGTTCAGCCACCTATTTTGCATTGAAGTCCATGGCTATGGAGAAGAAGTGCGCAAACTTCATCAACTTGTCCACCATTACAAAAATGAAGTCCTTCCCTTGCATCCTTGGCAACCCGGTGATGAAATCCATGGATATGCTTTCCCACTTGTGCTTTGGAATGGGTAAGGGTTGCAGTAGTCATGTTGGGTGAGTGTGCTCATCCTTGTTCTCTTGGCATGTAGTACACTCCTTGACATGATTTATTACATCCTCCTTGAGGCCCTTCCATGAGAACCTCTCTCTCACCTGCCTGTACGTCTTACTAATTCCTTGGTGCCCTGCCATTGGTGAGTCATGACATGCCTGCAACACTTTGGCCTTGAAGGCTGATCCAAGAACCAAAAAGATTCAGCCATTATAATAGATGAGGTCATTTATAACCTTGAAGTTATCATCCTCTACCTGTCCATCCAATAGTTGATAAGTGAACTAATCCTTTGCATATTCCATCACCAAGTGGTCCTTCCAGTCAACCGATACACTTGTCATGGAAAAAATGGATGGCCTCCTAGATAATGCATCAACCACCAGGTTGTTCTTCACTTTGAGAAATTCAATGTCAAAGTCATAGGCATGTATTATTCTTACCCATTTTTGTTGCCTCTCATTTAGGTCCTTCTGTTTCAATAGGTATTTAAGACTATTATGATCTGATTTGACCACAAACTGTGCACCTACCAGATATTGTCGGAATTTGGCTAGTGCATGCATGATAGCCATCATTTATTTGTCATAAATGTTGTAGAGTAGCTCACGACCCCTGAGTTTTAGGATCTCATAGGCAAGACGTTGCCTATTCTGCATCAGTACGACCCCTATACCCTCTCTTGAGGCATCACAGTGCAAGGTGAAAGGCAGGATGAATCTGGAAGGGCTAGGACTGGGCACGTTCTCATCACCTTTTTCATCTTATCCATCATAATTTGATATTCTTCACTCCATTTGAAGGCTCCCTTCTTAGTCAAATCGGTCAAGGGTGCACACAACTAAGAAAACCCTTTGAAAAACTTCCTGTAATAAGTGCACATGCCTAGAAATCCCCTTAACTCTGTGAGTGTCTTAAGAGTAAGCCACTCCATAATTTCTTTTATTTTCTCCTAATGTACTTGTACCCTCTTTTCTCCGATGATGTGTCCCAAGTAAAGAACTTCTGTCATTTCAAACTCACATTTGGACTCCTTAGCGTACAATGATTGTTCCTCCATGATAGATAGAATTTGGTCCACATGTTGAAGGTGTTCCTCCCACGTCTTGCTGTAAATGAGCAAGTCATCAAAAAATACTATATAGTGCTTCCTCAACTGTTTGTTGAATACATGTTTCATGCAATATTGGAACATAGCTGGGGCATTGGTTAACCCGAAGAGAAACACCAAGAAATCATAATGTCTATAATGACACCTGAAAGATGTTTGTGAGATGTCCTCCTCCCTCATCTAGATTTGATGGTAGCTAGAACGTAGGTCAATATTTGTGAAATAGATAACTCCATGTAGTTCGTCTAGCAACTCATCAATCCTGGGTATAGGGTACCTATTTTTTATTGTCTTTTTATTCACATCCCTGAATTCAATGCACTTCTGCATAGTCCCATCTTTCTTCTTGACCATCACTATTGAAGAAGAAAAAGGGCTAGAGCTTGGCCTGATGAGCCCCATGTCCAAAAGCTCCTTGATGGGATTCTCTATCTCGTCTTTATACTTCTTGGGATGCCAGTATGGTATGGTGATGACTGGTTTAGCTCTTGTGTCTAGCTCAATGATATGCTCAAACCCCCTGTCTGGTGGCACCCCTGGAGGAATCGGTCTAAACCCTTTTTTGTGTTTGTCAATTATGTCTTGGATCTCTGGGGTGTAGTGAATCTTACCCTACTCATCCACACATGCCAAAATCCTACATTCAACTGCATAGACAATATCCTCTCTCTGGAAGATGCCTTCCATCCTCTTGGCTATGACTACCTTGGCAGAATTACCTGTCATGCCTCGGAGCACTAACTTTCGTCCACCCTCCTCTGTAAATGACATCTCCATGGTCTTGTAGTTGGTGGTGATAGGTCCCAATGTGCTGAGCCACTGAAATCTAAGGATTATGTTGGTGTCTTAAAGGTCCATCACATATACGTCTTGTACAAACTCATTCCTACCCAACATAAGATTTATACTTGGAATGTATCAATCACAAGGCATAATGCTTCCACCTGCTACCTCCACCTTGAACCCTTCAAATTCCACCATGGGTATATGCCTACTTCTCAACAATGCTAAGTCAATGAAGTTGTGAGAGCCCCCCCCATCAATCAATACTGATACCTTCTGTCCCTGGAAGACTCCTCTCATTCTGAAGGTGTTAAATTTGGGCACCCCACTGATAGATGCCAAGGTGGATTTCCCCTCAGCCGTACTATCCTGTCCTATGACCTCCTCCTCTGATGTCTCGGTGGTTTCAGCCTCCATATTTTGAAGTTGGATGTAATCTTCATCCTCCTCATTTTATGAGGTCACCTCTATGTATTGCACTTCGACACGACCCATGCACTTGTGTGATGGGTTCCATGGTTCCTTTCATGTGAAGTAGAGTTTCTTCCTTCTCAGTTCGCTCCTAGAGTTATCATCCATTCTGCCACAACTCTTGTCAAACCCCCTTGGGTCACATCCCACCTGGTTCATTGGAGGTCTCTGATCTCTTACTCTGGTGTTAAGAGGTGGCCTAGGTACAAACCTTGGTTTGGCAGATGGTCCTAGGTCCCTTATCCTCCAAATAGAATCATGTAGGTTGGTAGGCTTAAAATCCTTTACCCAACCCTTTAAGGGTTCCATCAACCCTTCAGTGAAAAGAATCATAAGTCTGGTTGGTGATATATCTTGTACCATGACTGCTAGCCTTTGGAATTTCTCAATGTATAACTTTGTTTCTCTTTTTTTATTGAGTTGTGTGAGCTCTCAGAAATGCAACACATAATCTCCTTGATCAAATCGGTCAATGAGTCTCTGAGTGAACTTTGTATAGGTCACTATCTGATTGTGGTCTAGTGTGGCAAGTCCATGATACCACCAGTCATGAGCCTTGCCATCGAAATACATAGTGGAAAATTTGATGGCTTCCATCTCCCTCATGGGGTTAAGCTGCAGATAAGTATCCAACTTTTGTACCCATTCCTCCACTGCCCTCTTGGCTGTACCATCAAAGTATGGGATTTTCATCTTCCCTGCTCTTCGTTCAAACTCATAACTGCTCCTGTGGTTCGATCTGGGCTTGTTTATGAACTTGAGTTGGTAGTATTTATCCGAGGACATTTGCCTCTGAATCATCATATCCAACCCATGGTACTCCCTAGTACATTGTGCCATTTTCTCAACAAAGTCATCCACCTGCTCCTGCTGCACCTATTCATCTGTGAATGTGGGAAAGTATGGTCTAGGGTTAGCCCTGCTACCCATCAGTCCATGTGACATACCCCCTCCATGGATTCCCTCATAACTGAGAGCCTTTTCGGGATTATACCTGATCTCACCATGGGATCCCCTATCATCTTTTCTTCCATACATCTCAGGGTCCTTCCCCTGGTGAGTCATCTGCATCAATAGACGAGTGATCATCAACTAGTTCCCATCAATCTTCCTCAGATTTCCATCTACCTTCTTCAAGGTCTCAATGATTATGGCTTGTTCCCTCCAGTTTGTCTCCTGTCTCTCTTGTAAATGGTGGATCAGGTTGCTTTCTATAGTGTTTTGGGTTTTATGGAATTTACTGAATTCGGCTACCTAGAAAGACAATCCCTGTGGCTCACACTCATCTTCTGATCCCTCCATTTCGACTTCTGTTTCACTATCCTACTTCTTCCTTCTACCCATAAAGATACCACTGTACCTTTGCATGTGCTAATCCTCACATGTTTGGAGCATCAAAGCTTTGATACCACTGTAATGATCCCAATCCAATTTTTTTTCTTGGAATCACTAACTCACCATTGATTTGATTATTAAATGTTGTGTATGTAGGTTGGCCATGAATATTTCAGCCTTAGGGTTTATTCAGTTAATCAACCACATATTATACAAGCATTATTTCCATCATATGAAGAACATCAACAATACACAAGATAGGAACCATAAGCAATAGTTGAACTTTATTATAAGAAAGCAAGCACCTGATACAAATAGTTGAGCAGATATGAAATGGCTTCAGATAGCTTCAAGATAATAATAGAGTTGCATACAAAATTTTCTCGGAGATACAAAGCAAGCCTCCCAAAGGATGGAATAGAAGACGAACGCTCAACTACAAAACTGTTGGTCACTATAATTGCTTAATTAATTTTAAACAACCAAGTGAAACATAAATTATCAACCCAGGGAAGTCTTTTGTTTCAAAGATAGCCACGCACAATATATGCTCAATTCC
>JZKD02S2077878.1:0-10382 GCA_000966675.3 Picea glauca | reverse complement strand
CGGCCATGAATTTGAATCAGAACTTTCTTCTATTAATTCAAATGCCTGTACATGGGTGCTCTTCACAAATTTCTCTGCTGGCTCTTCTCTTCTAAATGCTTGATTCTAATGTTACAATGATACAATGAGGGTGTCTATATCCGTTTTCCCTCTCGAACTCTAAAACTGTCTAATCTAGAAATAAAATCCTATCTACCTGGATTAATTCTATTAAATGCCTCCTATCTATTTCAGACAAGAGCGTATGGCTCAGGGTCTGATACAACATACAAAATGCGCTCCTTCGTAAAGGAATCATTAAAGACTTACGCTACAATCCCAAAGCACTTTCAAAATTTGGGTTTGTTTCTCCAGCTGAACTTTCGCTTAATGTGATGGCTCGCTTGTTGAGTTGGCGATGCTCCTGCATCATTTCACCTGGCCCTGCTTGGTGCTCCAACACATGGTGGTGACATCTTGTTAATATCCGGACTACTGAACTCTAATTCTCCACTTGCTATCATGAATTCTCACTCTTTCATGCTTAATCTTCACTCTTCATTCTTCTCCTTAGCGAAAAAACATAAATGACCACATTTTCCCCCTTTTTTCAACTTTATAGTGGGACGGTGCACTGATAGTTGTTTCTCATTGACAGTTGCAACTTTTTCACTTTTCCCTACGTGCTCCACTTTTTGTGTCTGCCAAGTATTTTCCATCATGCAGTGTCTTCAACACTAGTTTTTCTGCACCGCATTGTTAATGCTAACAAATCAATTACATCAAAATCCCTCTAATATTCTTCTATCTTTTTGTTTTTTTGTTATATTTCTTCTTTTTATGGATTTTTGTCTTTCTCTTCTAACATCCACTTTATAAAACATGTATAATCATACCTTCTCTCTATGTTTTCACCTTAGGTTGTTAGGTCAATTGTATTGATACAGCTTCAATCGACTGTTATTCACCAATCCTCTTAGATTCTTCCCTGCAAGATCTTTCAGTTGCACAACACCTCCATTTTTTATGGTCTCTACCCGATAAGGCCCTAACCAATGCATCTTGAACTTCCCAGGGTGTTGTAAATACCTGCTGTCATAGAGGAGAACTAGATCTCCTTCCTTAAATCTTTTCTTATTTATGTGCCTATCATGCCAAGATTTTTCTTTTTCTTTTTGTACTTCTTTGTGGAATCCTACTTAAATTATGCCTTCTTCCAGCTCCATCAACTGATCTAATATTTCATGCACAACACCTTTTTTTGTCATGTTGGTAATTGTTGCAATGCGCAGACTAGGTACTAAATAATCCAATGGAACCATTGTTTCCTACCCATACACCATTTTGAATGGTTTATGTCTTGTAAGATTCTTACATGTATTCTTGTAAGCCCATGATATTGTTGATACCTTCAAATCCCAATCATCCCTATTCACATTGCAAATCTTTGTCAATGCATTTTCTAGAATCTTGTTAAAAGCTTCTACTGTACCATTTTCCCAGGGATGGTAAGGTGTTCTCTTCTGATGATGTATCTTGAATTATTATGTCATAGCTCTAATTGTATTGTTAATGAAATGGGTTCCTTCATCACTCAACAAAATTCTAAGACATCCAAATTTGGTCACCGCGTTCTCAAAGAGAAACCGTGTTGTACTTTTTGTGTTGCAATCCTTCACTGGGGATACTTTTGCCCATATGGTTAAGTATTTTGTCGTAGTGATGATGTATCTGGCTCTTGATCTCCTTGTTGGTGGACTGATGGGTCCAATGAAATCCACATCCCATTTATCAAACACTTGTAAGGTTACTTGGGGAAAAAGTGGAATTTCATCCCTTCTGGATGGTTTTCCCACCCTCTAGCAGACATCAGAGGTCTGGCAGTATTCCTTTTCATCCTTATGCACTATAGGCCACCATAATCCTACTTGCATCACCTTCTGTGTTGTAGGATTTCCTGCATAGTTCCCTCCAGATATGCCTTCATGTGCTTCTACTAACACCATGGAGCATCCATGCTCCATCACACTTCTTCTCAAAATTCCATCTACACCTGACTTGTATAAATGACTTGCAATCAACTGATAGTCTACAGTGTGCAGTACCAACTTTTTTTTCTGCATGACGATAAATTCCTTGAGAGTCATTCATGTGCTAAAGAATCCAACAATGTCATCAAAATAATCATCAACGATATGAATAGAAAATAAGTTAGCATCAGGAAAATTCTCCTCCAAGTTCTTTGGCTCATCTCCATTAGTAATTCTTGATAGATGATCTAGTCCTGCATTCATCTTCCTTGGTGCTACTATGATTTCAAAATCATATCCATAAAACAATAACAACCATCTATAGATTCGTGTCCCTAACACTAGCTTGTTAACTAGGTACTTTAACGCGGAATAATCTGTAAATATCTTAAAATGTTGACCCAATAAATAATGTCTGAACTTATGTAAGGCATATACCATAGCCAGACCTTCCCTTTCTATAATATTACAATTTTTCTCAGAATCAAATAACTTTGTACGAGAAAAAGATATTGGGTGATCAATGTCTCCTTCACCTGGTTGTGCTAAAACTACTCCAAGTGCAATGGATGAAGCATCCACATGTACATGAAATTATTTTGTCCAATCTGGAAAGCTTAGAATTAGTGGTGTCACAATCTTCTCTTTCAGTATGTCCAAGCTCTCTTGGAATTCATCATTCCACTGAAACGTGATGTCTTTCTTTAGTAACTTCTCCATGGGAGCAGTAATCTTTGCATATCCCATTGTGAATTTCCTGTACGACTACGTGTGGCCCAATGTTTCTCTCAACTAGCGCACTGACTTTGGTGGTGGTAAATTGACAATAACAACAATCTTTGCAGGTTATACTATCAATCTTTGTTTGCATACAATGTGTCCAAGTAGGATTCAAAATGGTGTAGTGAATATACATTTCTTAATGTTCAAGGAAATCTGACATATCCTACATCTTTCTAACATCAACCTCGGAATTTATACATGATCCTTCAATAAACTGAATACCGTCCAATCATCCAGATAAAATTCTAAAACTTTATGTATAAAATCCTTAAATGCAACTACTACTACTCTTGAAAATATTTTTGGTGCATTCTTCAAACCAAATAGCATTACAGTGTACTGATATGACCCCCACTATGTTGCAAATGTAGTTTTGTACATGTCCTCTAGAGCAATTATGATCTGATGGAAACCTAAAAATCCATCTTTGAAAGAGTATACTTCATGTCCTTCCACATTATCTAAAAGCTCATCTATAAATGGAGTAGGAAAAGGATCATGCAGGCATGCATCATTTAATTTCCTCAGATCCACACATGTCCTAATCTCTCCAGTCTTGTTTTCCTGGACCACCATTAGACTAATCCATTCTGATTCTTCCACGGGCTCTATGATTCTTGATTCTAGCATTCTATCAATTTATTCCTTCACCTTCTACTTATAGATGGGGTTTAATCTACATGGTCTCTGTCTAACTGGCCTTGCATCTGGTCTGAGGGGTATCTTCATTTCTCCAAGTTCTCCTGCTACCCCTTTCATCTCTGAAAATTTAGTTGGGAATAAATAACTATACTCACGTAGTAATTCAGTTATATTTTTCATTGTCTCATTGTCCTAGTAATCTCCAATGCTGGCTATCTTTGGACTTTATTAAGTCCCAATATTGACATTTTTAATATTCATAGGTGAAATGAACTCTTCTAATTGTAACAAGGGTCCCTCCAACCCTCTTTCTCCTTCCCCTTCTACTATTTGTATGTCATGTGGGTTGTCTTCTAATTCCTCATCCTCTACGACCTGATAGCGATAAACTAATTGTTCAAGTGTTTGTTTTCTATAATCTTTGTCTATTGTCATTGTATATACCCCATATTCTTCAAATATCTTCCTTTTGATCCTCTATAATTCTAGATCCACCCATGGATTCTCATTTTTAAATGCAAAGGTACTAATAAAATTATGTTGTATTGTGCCCCAACTCACAATTTCGCTGCACAGTTCATGTTCCTTGTACCAGTTACTTGGTATTCCTTCTAATGTATGAATAAATTAATGTTTCCATTCCCCTGGTGGTACCAATCTCCAGCTAGTGACACAATCATTTATATGATGTCTTGGGTTCCCTCTTCCATCATATTTTGTAAGGGTCTATCCTGCTGACTCCTACCAAATATTATGTGCATCAGTCGCTTACACTAATACCAATCCTTAATTACCTCCTTATATGCACCCCATCATCGTACAAGTGTGTCCCTCAATGCTATATCCAACACTAATAATCTCTGACTATCCAAAACCTCTGATTCAAACTTTGTCATAAAGTTTTCTAAATTTTCTTCTTCAGTAAATATGGGAAATTATCTTACTTTTGTCCCAACCCATCTTACTGTGCGTGTAACTCTAGCACACCTCCTAGTAGAGAATTCAAGCAATATTTGTTGGTAGTTTTCTACTCTAGTATCTGAATCTAAAATGTCAGAATTGATATTCCTCCAACTGAGTACTCCATCTACAGTTGGATTCACATAGTCTTCATCTCGTGCAGTAGTCCTATATAGTTTCTTCACATCATCCTCTAGAAAATTGTCAGACACAAGTTATACATATCTTTCACAATCTGGGGGATCTAAAGGTGATACTACCCTAAAGTTCCCAACTTCAAATATCATCTTCCTAGTCTTCAAATTAATTATGGTATGATTATCAAAGGCCCAATCAATTCCCAATAGTGTTGGAAATGGTATAGACTCATCCACCATATCCATTACTTCAAAATATGTTGTGGTGCGCACACCATCTAGATCCACTATTGTATTCTTCAATATACCTATGGGAATCACTCTCTGCTAGTTTGCTATCTTCAATTGGATATTGTAATACCCTAGTGTAGGTTCTCCCATTTCTTCCCAAGTCTTCTTTGTAAAAATGTTGACATCTGATCATAAGTCTAGGATAACATTTCCCATATTAAAGTCTCATATATTTTCATTCAAATTGAACTCTCTGCTAGTTATTTTCTATCTATAGACCTGATTGATCTTATTTGGTTATCTTTCTAACCCTTGTTCTATGCTATATTTCTCAAGCATACTTTTAAACAACTCCATGGCATTCTTATCATTAAGTAATTTAAAGCAAGATTCCAAGAAATTATTTAAGTTACTTACTTTCATTGTTTTCTCTCCTTTGTACATATGATCCAAAGACTATGGCATATAAAAAATAAGAGTATCATACTTCTGCTCAGTGTTTGATGTGGAAGCTTCATTCTCCTTCAGAAACTCCTTCTTTTCTTCCTTGAAAGTTTCATTTTCCTTCTTTGCATCAAACTGTTGTTGTGGCTGAGTATTCTATTGAATCCAACACTGAGATTCCTTCTTCCGATTATGTGCATCTTCTCCTATCTTCACTCCTCCTCTAGTCACTATATTGATGTTCCTCCCAGGATCCCTTATTTCTACAACAATCCACTAAACATTTTGGTTATTTTGATTCCTCTTCTCCTGGATCTTCATCATTAACTTCGGGCACTCTTCTACCATGTTATTTGTTGCGCAACAGTACATACATGTTGTTGGTTGAGGACAATCTCTAGCATAGTGTCCTTGTTGTTGAAAATTATGGAAGATAATAGGCCCTTTTCCTCTACCCATTCCTCCTCTTCCTCTACCTCTGAATCCTCCTTTGTTCCCCTATGGATCCATGTTTTTTTGATGATATTGTGGTGCCTGATTATACTGTGGGGTTTGTTGAAACTATGGCACTACTTGAAATTGTTGCACATTACCAAACTGTGGCGCAGTCTGTCCTATCATCATCTCATCTTGCATCCTGTATGCATTTGAGGTTATTTCCTTCATTAACTCTATATTTATACAATTTTTTTCTTCATTTCCTATTGACTTACAAAAGTTACAGAAATCACTCTTCGGTTTTGTCTTGTACTTCTGCATCATAGGGTAAAGATACGGATCATGCCCATGTGTCTTGCATATTTCACACCAAGGCCCTCTTATAGGTAATGGATTCAGAATCCCTACTCCCAGGTACTGCGCAAATGTCAGACACTCATTCTTGTGATTTCCCTCTAATCTACACAGGGTACAACACACTGCTTTTCTTTTCTCCCTACTTTTATTCTGATTTAATTGCACTGTCAAATTCTTCAAATCTTCCTTCATCTCCTCAATAGTTAGATCTGTCTGCTTATATTGATTGTCCTCTAAATGCATTGTTTCTTACAGTGTCTCTTCCTGGGTTTGAAATTTGTGTTGTCTCAATGGATATTTAAAGTGTGGTAATAGAGAATTTATAAAAAATTGTTTGTGATGCATATAAGAAATGGGATACTTTAATTTACCTTTCAATGTCTTGAACTTCTTATCGATGTCCCATATGGATTCTCCTGGTTTTTTTCTAACCTAAATCATCTCATTCATAAACTAATCCTCTGATTTTGGCCTCTGTAACTCCCTAATCAGTGCATTCTTGATCTTTGTTATTGTTCGCAGCGCACCCTGTGGATTGTTTACTGCTAGGTTCATGTACCAATCCAGCACGGTTTATAAATGCTATTGCTAACTGCACTACTTTTGTTGCCTCATCAGTGATTATTTTTGCTTCCCATATTCCCTCACACGTGAATGGGTGCTTCTCTAGGTCTTTTGTTCCATCCCCATGAAACTCTAGTAATCTTATCGTTGGATCTATGCCTGCCATTGTCGAATGTGTTGTACCTACTCCATGCGGTACTACTATATGTGTATTGTTGTTCGGACTTGAACTCCCACTGGTGTTGCTATTGGTACTTCCACTTGTACCACTACCTGTATTGTTGTTGGTACTTCCACTTGTACCCTCACTTCTATTTTGATCTCCGAGATTCCCCTGACTGCTAGTCACTAGTTCTCTAAACAAATATTTCTTTGTTGATGTGTTAGTGATACATGGGGTTGTAGGTTCTACACTAATTCGAATCTGGATAGGGTATCTGCTTCCTCATTAGATCTCACTCCTCTAGTCTTTCTTTCATATGTGGTGCGAAATATTTCTTCAATGTGCTCCATAGCACAAATATCCTCTACCTCTTCCTCTTCACTTTCCAAGCCTTCCATCTCAGCTATTACTCTTTTATTCCTATTGATATTATACTGGTAGGGTATTCCATTGTGCATCGTTCCTTCCTTATGCATAATTTCTTGGATCTCCTCTTGATCCATCATAATGGGATCTTTCTCTTTATAGTGCTCTTATCTATCCATTTCCCCCTCCATCTCAGACCTTCCCCAGTGTTTCCCCTAACTCCCTCATGCACACAGGATAGTTTAGTTGTCTGATTCCATGGTTAATACCCCTTTATCATGCAATAATATCTTGATCGAAGTGTAAAATGATCCGATGTACCTTCCCCTTTAACCCTTAAGAAACTCCTGCTCTTCTGTAATTTAATACTTCAATGTATCTACTGCAAACGCAGTGATATACCCCACCACAATGTTGTCTAGCTAGAAATATATTGCACGTGTGAATTTTTTATTCACGCTTTCAACCATGTGATACTTTCTTCTGTCCACTCCACTGATCTAACTCTATTTGTCGGATGGGTATCTTTCAACTGTGTTATCCACTTCTGCAATAGCGTGGAAAACTCACTAAAGAAACTCTCGTGTATTTCATTGAATACGTATCTTTCCAAAATATTGTCTTGGCTTAAACCTAGAGATTCTATTATCTTTGTGGGGTTCCAACCTAAGAACATCCCCTTTCTTAATCCCTCGCGCTATACTATGTGATACATCCCTCCCGATTTATTCTTATGAGTTCCAACCGACAACGGAAGCATTGTTGGTTTACTATGGGTTGACCCAGGTTCTAACTACAGGATTACCAACTTCCCTTCTGTCATCGGCCCTCCTGAATACCATAAGGAAACATAGCACACAAATTTCACTGTGCAGTCTCACTCGATATGGCTTCAATGAGTGGCCACAGGACTCAGATGTCTACAACCATGGGAGGGGATATGTTTCTCTCTCATAGGCATTGGATATACTTGTTGTTAGCCCTCAAACCCTCATTAGATCTTAGTTTAGACAAATAACACACTAATATTCCAAAAAGACTCCATTAACCATTATAGTTGCATGTATTCCATGATAGATATTCATCTATTGTACCATAAGATTTAGATCTAACCACTAGCTATGCCATTAATTTACTTAGTGATATTCTGCATATTCCATTAGTTTATTCTTAGTGCGCAGTGCTATTTCCTTTATCATTTAACATGTTCATCATAAACTTACTAAAGAAAATACAATCAGAAACACTGCATACATCCGCACAAAACACAAATATATTGTGGTTCACCCCCCTAGGTCTACATCTACAAAGATTTGTCACTTTGGATCTTTATTCATATTCTTGCAGAATTTAGTGTTGCGCACTGTACATTTCTTCCTTCATTACACCTGATCTCCATAGATCACCCAAGTCTCTCAATGAGACCTTTTCTCAACTAAAGGACCTACTACAACCTCAACAATACACACACCACAAAAAGAACAACCCTCCCATCGTCCTAATACATTATACTTATACAAAAATGGGACAAAACCCTTACAAAAACCCTAACCCTAAGCATATTAGGTTTGTCCACTTTCTCCTTAACTCAATCTTGGCTGGTCCTCGATCCAATCGTTGCTCCAAGTCACCACTTTTCCACTTTCCACCTGCTCTGCAGCAGTTTGTCTACATTGTAACTTTTTTTCTCGACGCAGGTTTTCCTCTATTTCTGGCGCTACTTTTCCTCTATTTCTGGCACGCTCCCCTATTTTTTGGCACTGCTTCAATTCCTTCAAAACTTCCTTGATTTTCCCCAAAATTGTCTTGCGCCAACATATATCAAGGGCTCATATTCTCTCATTTATGGGTGCCTTTGTGGAGGGTGCACTGCATCCCTTCGTTTGCAATGCAACATTTTTCCAAGCCCTTTATTTTCCTTTTCTATTTTATGGTCTGAACATTGAGTGTTATGTGCAATGGAAAGTAAAAGAGCACCACAATGCCAGTTGAAGTTAGAAAACATTGATTTCCATATGCACTGGACATTAAAGGACACTATAACATCCCCAATATAATTCCCATTTCAACTAATGTTAACATAGATATAATGTGGCTATGACCAAAGAAATTTAATATGAAAATTGTATTTCTATGTTTCAATAATAAAATTTAATGCCAAGTGCTGAGGGGACATGGACAAAGATGGGGGATGAATTAATCCACAAGAGAGGGGAGTGTCTAGGATAATGTCCAAGAGGGATCCAAGGGGGCATTACCCATGTATATTAATTCAACCCATTTTCCTAAATTTTCTATTGGTATATGAACCTTCTAATTTTTTATTAAGTGTTCCCAAATCCAATCATTGAATACATGTAAAATGGTGGATGTGAGTGGTCACATCCCAAAGTTATTGGGCACATGGGGGCTAAGTACAATCATCTTGGGAAAGTGTGTGAGTCAAGAAAGCAAGCCAAAGGAGAGAAATTCCTATGGGTTGGGACAACAGTTTTAGACAGTCAAGTTTTTGTGCATGAGGAGCAAGTAGAGAGAACGAAAGAAAGCTTGGAGCTAGTGCAGCCATGGAGGGTGAATTATAGAGCAAGTTGGAGCGTATTGGACCTTATTTTGGAGCTGGAAACTGAAGATCCAGGTTGTCAGGCCTGAAGAGTGAAATTCCCGATGAGTTGTACTATAACAACAAGTGTTTATTGTTGGTTTTTGGTAGTTTTTCCTAGCAACAAGATCCCTTCATTTCCCAGCTGAGAAATTCCTAGTTACCTATGTCAAAGAGACCTTGGTAAATGAATGGGACACCTAAGGGACTGATATCAGTGAAGGGGTATATTCCTTAGGTTGGGAAGGTCAAGAGGAACAAAGTTGTTGGAAAATCAGGATAGTTGTAGGAAGATACCAGTGTGTTGTGAGTCTTATGAGTTGTGAGTGGACTGTGAGATACTGCCCTCTTTTGTGGATTGCTAGCCTTAGATCGGGGGTGACTAGATTTTGAGATTTGGAGCAGTCAATCTATGGTTGGGTGGAACGTCCGCCTCAAGTATTTGGTTGCACAACTATTGTGAAAAGATAAGTGTTTATCTTGTTTATCTTGTATTACTAGTTTTAGTTGTTGTGCATGATCTCTATAAATGAGAAAAAAAATTATATGTTGTTGTGTTGAATTATTAGACTGCATTCATATTGATTTTAGCATGTTATAGATGTGTCAATGTAATGGTAGAAAACATTAGTTAATTTTATTTTTTTAATTTGTAGATGAAAGCTAACGGAAATCCATTAGTTGTAAAA
>JZKD02S2077867.1:32863-50697 GCA_000966675.3 Picea glauca | reverse complement strand
CAAAGGTCAAGTCTCTGAGAGAGCCCTCTCTATATTGGAATGGCTAGCTTCCAATCTTAAAGTTGGTTTGTAGGTTACCTTTGTAGATTTTTTCTTGAGCCCAACAATTTACTCAGTGGTAACATTATGGCACAGTTTTCGGGGACCGAAGGTTCTATTTTCCCCGGAGAAGAATGACAAAGTTCAGATCTGAGTATTGATGGTGAACAGTAGTTAGACACAGAAAGGTTGCACATCATTCACTTGGCAACTCCATTTTCAAGAATCTAGAATTCAGAGTTTCATGGAGACTCCATTTTCAAGAATCTAGAGTTCAGATTTTCATGGCGACTCCACTGTCCAAAGACTCAGTAGGCTAAATATTTTACTGGTGAATCTAATCAAGCTTCAATGAAATTCAAGGACTCCACTAGAGAACTAGACTAGTTGACAGAGACATGGAAGGCCATAGTGGGAAGACCAGGTACTCAAGCTTGTGTTTTCTCTAGAATGTAATGTTTTGTTGTATCAATATGTTTTTTTCCTTTCCTGAGTATTTTAAAAGAATCTTACTTTACTTACTCCATTCAAATGAATATCATGGATCTACTTTTGTATATCCTTCCCTGCAAACTGTGGATATACCTCCTTTTGTATAGTTGATTTTCAACAAGATCTTACCTCTGAGCCATATGATGTGCATAATCATTCTTGTGAACCTATTGAAACCAAAGCTGATATTATACCTTATATCTGTAATCATGCATCCTCCAAGATTTAAGAAAGGTACAAGCCTCTTAAATTGTCTTCCATTCTTCATGTGTTTCCTCCATAATTCTAGAAATATCTACCTAAGTTCAATCGAGAACCTGATAATGTTTTAGCTAAAAAGCACATCCAAGATTTTGAGAATTTTATAGATTTGTTTGAGATTGATTATGACAATGTATCTATGAGGGCCTTTTCTCAGTCCTTACAAGGGCATGCCAAAATATGGTTCAAATATTTGTAGCCCGAGTCAATAGGCTCTTGGGATCAATTGAGGGAAATCTTTCTTAGTTTTTGGGGTAAAAGGAAATCATGGAAGTTTCTCCTTTCATAATTTTATGCCATGAGAAGAATGAAGGAAGAAACTATCTCAAGTGTTAGCAGGAGGTTTGCTAGTCTTTACTATGAATTGCCTGAAGCAATCCAACCACCTGAAGATGATTCCAAAATACACTATGCAACAATTCTCTCTCCAAATATGTCCCTTCTTCTTTTAGAAAGAAAATATGTCACTTTACAACAAATGTTTTCTGATTCCCAAGAGGTGGAAGACAATCTCATAGCTTTTGGTATGTTTTTAGATGAGATGGAGGATCAAGAATTGAATCAGAAAGAATGTGAAAATCAGCATGAACAACAAGAGGCTGATTTGAAACTAGGTAGTGTCACATCATTTTATGATCAAATTGCTGATTTATGAGCTGTTGTATCAAGCCACCCTGTTGTTGACAACCAAGTGGTCTTTGATTCACCAATCTATGTTGATAATACAGAAGTTTTTCCTAAGAAACCAGTTGCAAGTCTTAGATCAGAAAATGATTATTTTGATAAAATTAATGACAACTCACAGCCCTCAAATCATGATTTCACAGTTACAAATGGAGAAATCCATGAGCCTACTGGAGGTGATTATTTTCCCTTATGCTCTGCTTCATATGAGTAACTAAGAAATTGTTTAAAGGTCACTAATCAAGCACATAAATCTTAGTCTATGGAAAATCATATAGGATTTTTGGAGCTGAATTATGATGACATATGGTTTCAACAGTGTTTCCAAGATCCTAATGTTGGAAATCGGGTAGTTTCTCCTTTGCACGATAAATGGAAAGGTATGGAAGTTTAGTAAAATTTTCCTTCAAATTTTTCATTTATTGAAATCTTTGGTGAAGAGGGTAATAATCAAAATTCTGAAGTTGTATCCTATAGTTCCTTTGACCATGAACCAATTTATGATGAATATACCTCAAAGTCGGAAAATTATGAAGAGGGGTACAATGTGTTAGACACTCGTGAACGTGAAGTTAATGGTCTGAATGTTGTGTTTTCTGAAAATAGAAATCTGATATTCTCATATAGTCAAGAGAAGTTCTCAGTTGATTTTCAAGTAGGAGTAAAAGTACAAGAGGTTCTAATTAATGAAGGTCTCAAATACATGAGTTTTATTTTTGACATGAATGATGAAGAGTTAGTATTACATCCAACACTGTTCTCTTGTCCAGCAGGTGTTTCATTGTAACATTCCTATGAAACTTTTCAACCTCTTTATGACAGTCATCAGATGGAAATGCGGGAAAGAGAAAATGCAGTTGGAGGGATATCATATCAGAATGGAAGTCTTATGAAATGTCTTGGGGTTAGTTTTCACTCATTTGAGGATCTGTTTGAAGCATGTTTGGGGTCAATAAGTGGGCCAAAATTTTCAGATTTTATCAACATTGAATTTGATTTCAAGTTTTTATTAGAGTTTCCATCAAGCAGGTCCTTCATTTTGTCTTTGAATAAGCACATGCAAGGAATTGAATGTGTGGATGAAGTGCTTGCTTGGATGCACTGGATATTTGACTTCACTTGATTTGGCAGTGCATTTAGCTTAGGGTAGGTAGGATAGTGAATAAGCTCATAGTTGAGCATCATGTACAGTTACAGTTTCATTTTGATTTTTAGTTTCACTTGTAGAATTGGTTGGTTGCAAATCAGGTCACAGTTTGTAGGTTGAAGGTCTCAGAAAAGTTGGGATCAACCCAATGGATACAAGTGATAGATCTGAGCAGGATACACACATGGTTTGGGAGCAACCCAATGGATAGGCACTTGGTCTATAGGATTTTTGTTACCTCACTAGAAGGATAGCATCCCCATTGGAGCCAAATGTTAACATCAGTATTTTTAGGGTTGAGTTAGAGGTTTTCCAAAGTCTATAAAATCATGCCTTGGTCTTAGGAAGACCAATGCATTCCTAATTGAGTCATTGAGTATGTGTGTGTATTTATTGGTTCATGGGATGATTCAAGAAGCCCTAGGATATTGATAAAATAAAAGATAAAGTGCATGTCAATAAGAGTCAAGGCATAAGTCTGAGTCAAATGTTTTGTATACATCATTACATATTATGAAGGTGAAGAAATCATTAAGGGTCCATAGGATGTTTATCATCATGAAATAATTTGTAAAGGTCCTTGGTTTTGAGTTTAAAATGACTTCATAAAGTGGGGAATGCTATGTCAAAATCAAGTCATAAGTCTAGGAGGGAATATCTTGTCAAAGTATATCAGTAAACATAATCACTTGTGATTAATTTAGTAAAAGTGGTGATGGTCCTCATGTCATTTGTACCTTGGAAACTCAAAAATTGTTCTTGTTGCGCAAATTCGTTGTGCAAGTCACTTAAATGATTTGAAAGGTCTTATCACCTCAAACGAGTACTTTCCCTCTCAAAACCTCTCCCTATAAATTCATGCATGCCTATTCACCACATTTTATTCATTTGCATGCATCCTCGACCTATGATTTGACCCTTTTCCTCTCAAGAAAGCTCCAAGAATCCTATGCTACACAAACTTTGTTGTTCGCTACGCAACTCATGTGCAAGCTCTCTCGCTACACAACTTTTGTGCAACATCCATTTTCTACGCAAATTCTATTGCAGGTGTTTCACAAAAGGGAAAGGGAAGCTCAAGATCCTCAGCCAGGAAGAAGAGTTCAGATGTACAGGTTCATCACAAGATTTGTTTATTTTATGGAAACATTGTCCACTGTGAGAAAGTGCAAAGTGTAATGGTGATAAAATGAGTGAGGGTTTTTGTCAAGTGAAAGATTTGTTGTATCATTTTACATCCTTTTTACCCCTAATTTACAGAAGGATAACAAGCAAAAAACCATCATCTAAACCATCTCTGCGGTTTTTTCTAAGAATTGTCATGTACAACACTTTCGTAGCAAATTTTCTACGCGTGTAAGTACATAGAGATCGAAAGGACAGAATGAGGTGAATGGAAAATGAGTTTAGAGGTAAATACATGGTTTCTAGTTTTATCTGCCACCTAGACCTACATGAATTACAACGAAATGAAGTTTTCTATGCAAAGTTGCTATGAAAATGTTGTAGGTAGCACTTGGGAAGCAATAACCAAAATTTTCTACGCAAAGGTGACAGAGTTTCACAACGATGCATCGAATGACTCAAGATGCTTTCCAGATGTACCTGGTGACTCATCACAATAGCATGGTCGAAAGTTTCTCAATATATATGATTGTAAAAGATTCTTTGTTTCATATTTAAGATGGTCAAAATTGGATTTACTGCATATTTTTATTGTTTTACCAGTCATCTTCAAAAGATGTTTTCGGACAAATGGTGATGAGTTTTAAAAATATGAAAGAGGTTATCAAAAACGAGCCAAATAACATTAACCCCTTTCATTTTATTCAGAGGTATCACATATTGAGAGATTCTAAGGATCCTTTACACACCATTTTTCTGGTATCCTTAATTCTTGTTTTAGACATGTTTTTTGGATGCATATCCCAGAGAGTTGGAGACAAATTTCCAAAAACAAAGGGTGGTTTTTCTCCAGGATGATCTCATCTACAAAAACCTCCTCTTGTTTTGTAACATCTATCAAGATTAGAAATATATGATCAATCGTTGACCCCTATCTTTCAGAAAAATTAGTCTTTTTTTCTGGCAAACAAATGAGACAATTCTAAAATTCAGCATAATTGATTCTATCTTTGGGAAACTGGTTGAATTCAACCTCCTCATTTTGGGGAAGGGATTATTCTATATATATTTTTAAATTTCTTTGAGAGAGAGGGGAGTTGTCAAAAGTATAGACATTTTGATATTCATTGTAATTTTTTGAATCTAATAGAAATACAAATGCAGAAGTATTGGACTCTTTATGAAAAACATTATAATGGTGGTCATATAAAAATTATTCTCTTGTCTTTATATGTATTGTTTGTGTCTTTACTTTCATCTTCAATTTTCTTCTGTTTAAATTGGATAATTAAGGGTCTATAATTCATCGAATGGTGCTCTAGACTTAAGTGATTTAAACATTGTTTATCTTCTTAACTAAGCTCAAAATTCATCTTTCATGGTGCTCAGATTCTGTTATGTGTTTATGTTCCTCTTTCACCCTACATAATAAAACTCAAAAATGAAAGATCGTCACCTTATTTAGCCTTTGTTCCTCTGGGATTTCTACCTACCAATCATTGTTTTCTTTTGTTTTCAGGGGTTGACTCCATATCCCTAGAGATACTATACCTCCTTGCCAATAAACCTTGAAAAAACTACCTCAATCATCTAAACCTAGCCATCAATTCAAAATAAATCTATCTATCAAATATCAAGTCTCGGAGATATCCCTCTATAGATTGGAAGGGATAGATTACAGTATTAAAGTTGGTTTGTAGGTTATCTTTGTAGATTGTTTCTTTAGCCCAAAAATTTACTCAGTGATAACAAATCTTAACCATTGATGAGTTATTGTGATGACTACTAGATCATCAGAGTGTTTGAGTGCAAGGTTGCATAAGGACTCTGATGGGAGAAACTCTGAGTTAACAAGAACCATTGATCTTTCGACGTCCCGAAGAATTGAAAATCATGGTCGTTGGAGGCATGTTGAGTCGACAGAGTGATCAGGTGCAAGGACAATCGTTGATATATCAGAGAGTGGTATCAGTAGATATTGGACCATTGATTAGAGTTTGATCCATCTAAATGGGATGTGATACTTGAGAATGAAGTTCTATGATGAGTAGGTCTGAGGACTGTAGATCCATCGAAGGATCTGCCTCAACCGTTGGATCTATAACGATTTATTTTGAGGAAGGAGAGTGATGTCAGGGTGACGTATTATGACATATAGATGGTCAGAGTGATGAGGATGTTAGGGTGGAAGCTAAAGTGTCCTAGGAGTGACACATGTCATCTTTTGATTGTGCTAAATGAAAGTGGGCCCCTGTTGAATGTGGAGACCTTTAGGTCATTGTATCAAATCTCAACCATTAAAGATGGCGTAGAGAGTAATATCTCTTTCGTTCATTAGAGAATCAATGCTCGAACTGGACTATGAGGTGGAGGTACTATGAATATAAGGAAATTTGATCAGGACTGTGAGTGGTTGATTCCAAATTCAAGGGTCGTTGGATCCATTAGAGTATGATCCATCAGAGTGGAATCACTTTGATGATGAGGAGCTTCGAGGAGTGATATGGAACGTAGGTCGAGGAATGGGGACATGCAATCTCAACTGTAGATCTATTGTGGACCCCACCTAACCATCCCACAAATAGGTTAAAGGACGTGAGATAATTGTCGTGCATGTTAAAGGAGCAACGTGATCGAAGTTGTTTATTTTAGACTATGAGGATTGTTGGATCTTTCAGAGTATGTGTCATCAGAGAAATTATGGTCGGAGTGGAGTTGATTATATTTATGGGCATGGAATATCAAAATAAAATTGTTGATGATAATGAAGAAAACTCTAAAGTTGAAGGAGAAGTAGACCTTAAAGGAGAACTTATTAATTCTCTTGAAGAACTGAGAAAACATATAAGGAAGAGCAAATCATTGATAGAACAACTATTGGAATATGAAGGAAAACAAAAATCTAGAGAAAAGGAAGTTTCAAAAACCATCAAGGAATCATAACAAATCATTATTAACTTGAATATTGAACTCCAAGAAGCCAAAAGATATGATGAGGTCATAAGTAAACACTAAAGGAAAAGAAATAATTTTGTGACAAGCTAGAGGCTGAAATTGTTTTTCTAAAAAGAGAACTTAAGAAAGGAAACAACCAATCAAGATTTGAAAAAATTTAAAAAATATTGAATGGTATTCTTAATAGTCAAAGATCATCAAGTAATAGGAAAGGATTGGGTTATGATCAAAAGAATTCTAACAAAGGATCTAACTCTACATCTCATGAAACTGACAAAAATCCAAAATATTATGCAACTTCTCTTCAGAGCTCTTTCAAAAAGGAAGAAAGCAAAATGAAAATTGATTCTAATCAATATAATTCTGCTCTCCCTTCAAAAGAAAATGAATATAGAAGGAATACAACTACAATAAAAACTCCCTCAAAAAGGTATCAACATCTCTCTCTTGGCTATTGTTACTCTTGCAATAATTTTGGGCATAAAGCATTACATTGTAGAGCTTATAGAAAGAACAATCATAAAAATGTTCAAAGATATGGTTATAACAACAAGAATAATAATAATCAAGAGAACATAAACTATAATTCATCCTCTCCACTACAAAATTACAATGTTGAATGCCACAAACAAAACAATTATGGTCACAACTCTAGTGACTATAGCCTACCAGAGCTTCCCATAAAAACTTCCAAAATTCAAGAAGAAAAGCATAAGAAGGCATGGAAAGAAAAGGAAACAGAGTGTAAGGTGGTCGTATATGATAAATATAAAAGGAGTCAATGGTATGTTGACAATGGATGTTCAAAACATATGATTGGAGATCAAGAAAAATTCCTCAATCTGAAAAAGAAAGAAAAAGGAAGTGTTACATTTGTAGATAATGTCTCTGCCAAGATACTTGGAAAGGGCACAGTCAGTCTAGGAAATAACAAATCTAAAGAAGAAAATGTGCTATTAGTTGAAAATTTGAAGCCTAATCTCCTTAGTGTGAACCAAACATGTGATCAAGAACACATACCCATATTTGACTCTCAAAGTTTTGAAATTAGAAAAGAAGACTCTGGAAAACTAGTGGTTGTTGCACCAAGGACACCAAGCAATGCTTATATCTTAAACATTGAAGAAGAAGAAAAATGTTGCACGAGCCAAATAGACAAAAGTTGGCTATGGCACAGAAGAATGGGACATATAGGTTTTGACAATTTGATAAAAATGAATAAAAAGGAAGTTGTGAGAGACATGAAAAGGATTATTAAACCTTCAAACTCTATTTGTAGGCACTACCAACATGGATAGCAGACAAGAGTAATATTCAAGACAAAAGAGTACTCTACATAAAAATCATTAGAACTTGTTCACACTGACCTATGTGGACCAACAAGAACTAAAATCATGCAAGGTGAACACTACTTCATTTTATTCATTGATGACTATAAAAGGATGACTTTGGTATTCTTTCTTAAAGAGAAATCAAAAGCATTTATAGAATTCAAAGCCTTCAAAGAACATGTTAAAAATGAGATTGATCTCAAAATCAAGTGCCTAATATCAGACAATGGAGGGTAATTTACCTCAAATGAGTTCAATGAGTTTTGTGAAACTCGTGGAATTTAAAGACACTTTTCAGCTCCAAGAACTCCCCAACAAAATGGATTTGCTGAAAGAAAAAATAGAACTATCCAAGAAGCATCTAGAACTATGTTAAATGAAGCCAAACTCCCAAATATATATGGAAAAGAAGTAGTATATACAACAATATATATACTTAATAGAGCACAACTTAGAGTTAACCCTGACAAGACACCATATGGGCTATAGTTTGGGAGACCAACATCAGTCAAACACTTCATAGTCTTTTGGAGAAAATGATATATAAAAAGAGATGATGATAATATAGGAAAATTTGATTCAAGATTAGATGAAGGCATATTTCTTGGTTACTCAGCCAATAAAAAGGCCTACAGATGTTATAATATAAGGATGCACAAAATTATGGAAAGTGCAAATGTAAAGGTGGATGATCTAACATCAAGAAGAATCAAATCTCAATATTCCTCAGTGTTATCCCCTTCCTTAGTGGTTTCTTTTGCAGTTGCTTCTTGGGGTTGGTCATCAGTAGTAGATTATTGTTCCAAAAGTAGGTTGATAGCCATAGTCAAACAACTTATCCATTGAAGGCAAGTTTTCTCTGAGTGGTTGGTTTGATGATACGAACAAAAATTATCCATACCAAATTCATCAAGGTTGAGGGTAATATTTGAAGGCTCTAGTGGTTTGGGCTGATTATTTGGCTTGTTGTGAAAGGGTCATAAAGGTTTATGATGAGATGACCCCTCACTGGCATTCTTTTTCAAGTCCCTGGGTTGGATAATTTTTTGACTAGTTTGAGCACGTTGTCCAAGTTAGTTGGTTCTTTCTCATGGGGTTTCATTAACAATAAATGATTCTTACCAGTCGAATTATTATCTTTTGTCCCTGGGTTTCTACCTAGAAAAATAATTTGGTTTTCTACATTTTTAGCTTCCTCAAAATTTTCTACTAAAGTAGGTTTTCTAACTCTTTTGAAAAACATAGTTATAGAACCGTATAAAGAAGAGGTGTAGTATTATATAGTAAATTCTTCAGCGAGAAAAATAATCACAGAAAACTTGTTGACAATAGTTTTGAAACATTAGTTGAAGTATTTTATTTTATTCTTTTCCATTTTAATGGTGATTAATTCTCTAAGAAGGGTAGCATGGTTTTTTTTTCTCCAAACTTGTTTAGGAAATATTTCTCAAATGCATCCCAAATTCTTATGGACCCAGTCGAAAGGTTGTAGTACCATGTAGATTCTTTACTCTCGAAGGTATAGGGGAACAACCTGTAGACTATGTCTTCATGTTCTACATTCATTAGCTCGACTGTTAGGTAAAAGTTCTTTATACGATATTCAAGAGAGCATGATCTATTCGGGTAAAATTTGGGCAAGAGCCTTTCTAGACATTTGGGAGAGTCATGCATGAGTTCGAGCAAGTTTAAATCCCCTTGAGACATCCATGCACAAACAAAGTTCTAATTACCATCCATATTGGGGTTTCCTTCGATCTCCTCTTTAGATTCAGAGTCAAATTTTGAACCATAGGTGGAAGGGGTGGATCCTAGAGGAGTAGGAGGTATCCGGTCTAAGAATTGGGGTGTCACCTATGAGCATAGTTTTATTTCTATTGCAATCTCATTAAAAAATGAAATAGATAACTATGAGCATAATTTTCTTTCTATGTCAAGCTCATTGAAAAATGAAATAGATAAATATGAGCATAGTTCGTTTTATGTGTCAAGCTCATTAAAAAATGAAACAAATAACCATGAGCATAGTTCATTGTCCATGTCAAGATCATTAAAAAATGAAATAGACCCCCCTCCAATTGAGTCGATTCTTCCACTAGATCTAGTAATTGAACCTTCATTTCCTCTATTTGTGTCAGTTGATCCTCTTTCTTACTCCCTCTCTAATGAACCTATTCATATTAGTATCCAAGAGTCTAATCGGATGTAGAAGAAGATTCGACGAACAAAACAAATCTTGGGGGGGCATGTCTCCAACCTCTAGACATCATGTTGGAGTTAAGCTGCTAGATTATGTAGATCATGCTGGGGGGAAAGTACTAACCTCTAGACATCATGTTGAGAAAAAACCCATCAATGGGTATCACCCTGAGCACAGTTTCATTTTTAGTTTCAAGATCATTTAAAAATGAAACCAACCCTGAGCATAGTTTCGTTATCTGTTTCAAGCTCGTTTAAAAATGAAACCAACCCTGAGAATAGTTTCGTTCTCAATTTCAAGATAATTTAAAAATTAAACCAACCTCGAGCTTTCTCTCTTTCAATATCGTTTAAAAATGAACCCAATATCGAACATTCTCTGTTTCAAGCTTGTTTAAAAATGAAACCAACCCCGAGCATGGTTTCATTCTTTATTTCAAGCTCGTTTGAAAATGAAACAAATAACCATAATCTTAGTCGTTGTTCTTTTTCATGCTCATAAATACATGAGAAAACGTTATCGAGTATACTTTTATTTATTTTTTCGTGCTCATAAAAAATATACGAAAAAACAACTCCTTGGAGTCTTCTTTAAGCTCTTTTTAGACTCTATAAACTTGAAAATATTATCGCGAGAGTTTGTTTCCTTTCACACTCATTAAAATGATTTGAAAGGGTATCTATTTGATGTAAGTTAAAATGATTTAAAATGAGTTTGTTTTCTTGTCTCTGAGTCATACCAATCCTATGATTCATTATACTCCTTCGGCTCACCCGAAGAGTTCCCCAGTTTTCGTCGCACTATGTTATTGGTCGAGTCAATGCTTCCAAGTCATGTTTTGTGCCTCACAATGTTCAAGGGAAGTTTCATCCTAAGTCCACCACTCTGCAATATTACCAACCTTCATCCTCATGTCAGTTTGTGATCATTTGATCCATCATCTTACATCACTTTCCTATGTCAATTTCATGTCGATGATGGAGGACACATCATGGCCCTCCTTTGACGAGTCTGTTTCTGTCAATTTCAACACAGTATTCGAGAATTAGACTTAGAAACTAGCTAGTAACTTGGAACCTGCATGCCTCAATGGTAGGTATCCTCACTTTCGACGGTAGGTTTACATCATTGACCTCTGATCGAATGATTCCATGAATGTTCGACTTTATTTTATTTTTTCACATTCACTGGAATGTGCTAGGGTAGCTTGGGAGTCATTGTCATCTTTGGTGATTTCCATCACACTTGTTAATGGTATACACCAATGACCGGTAATCAAGTGGTTTCTACCATGTTCGACATCAACACATCTATTCACATGGCTAGAATCATACCATTTCGAGATCAGGATGAAGACCCTGGGAACTCCTTAGGTACTCAGGCTGCAATGGAGACTATTTTAGCACTTAGAAGATTCCAGTATGGTCATCATGTTGGAAATATTACTAATATATATGTTATCACATAGATCCACTTTGTATTGATTTGTGGCTATGTTTTGTCATATCATATATCTATTGTGTATTCTTTCGTGGCTACAACCTAATTGAGTCATGGATATATGGATCCACATTGTATCTTTGGTAGCCATATCCTTATTTAGTTCTTTCATGGATCGGTAGTGTATTAGTCAGCGATCATGCTTTGAGTCAGTGTATTTCGAGCATGGGTATGCCTTCCTTGGGGATGATGCATATATACTGAATGATGTATTGTTTGCATTTTATGACCATCTCTCATAATCCAACATCCTCACATACATATTTTGTAAATTGTTGACCATCAAATTTTCTTCTGAGCTCACACTTTAGGGGGCATATGTTACACACCTAAGTGTCGCACTACCAAATGTCGCACTTAAGTGTCACAATTTTTATACACCTAAGTGCCACACTACAAAATGTTGCACCTAAGTGTCATACTTAAGTGTCACAACTTCATCACCATGAATAAGTGTTTTTCGTGACCCCTAGACAAGTTGGAATGGAAATCTATCAATTATAGGTCGAAATACTACATTTTTCCTTGAGATTTTGACCTTGTTTAATCTTCATTGTCCCTGTGTCCATATACAAGGAGGGATAAACCTTGATCATTACTCCCCCAAAGCTTCTTAGGGAATGATAATCCCTTTTTCATCACCCTATGCACAGTTATGGGGGGGGGCATGAAGTTGTTGCAACCATCATGGCTTATTTTGTGAGGTTGTTTCCTAGAGTTTGCAATTGGTTAAAGGATTGGTTCGAGCTATCTCCTATTCAAGGCAAGGTCAATATTGTTAGTTGAGCCAAATCCTCATTTGACCACATCCTCTCCTCAAAACTATCCTATGGTTGTGATGCCTCAATACCTATATAATGAAGGCCATGCTTGAGTGAAAAGGGGGAGATAATTCTAGAGTATCATATTTCTGATCTTGAGACATTCAAGTGGGGAGAGAATTTTAGAGTATCATACTTATGATCTTGAGACATTCAAGAGGAAGGAGAATTAATAGCATCATACTTATGATTGTGTGAGATCCAAGGGGCTGGAACAGAGAGCTTGGAGGAGTTTTTACAACATCAAGATTGAAATTGTAAGTGCTTACATTTTTTTGGCTTTCCATTAATACATAAATTGGCATATTCCTCTCATGTCTATGCGTTCAATTATATACATGTATGTTGTTGTTAAATTCATCATAGATAGATATCTTTTTACTTAACAATATAGTGTGGAAGAAGGAGGTTTCACTTCATTCTTTCTAGGTCTTTTATTGCACCTAGGAGCTTGGACATCAAGATCAAAGGCTGGAGCAGTTGAGGAAAACCAACATAAAAAGGTAAGTCATCCATCTCTTCCTTCTCATTCTAATTGTTGAAATAGGTCTAGGGGGAAAGTAGTTCATCATTTTTTTTATTCTGTCTTGGATCAAATACATGGGTATTGATCCAAGGAAGGTTTCAATTTTCCACAGAGAGAATTTTACCACAACAGTGAACTCAACTAAATCCTCAATAGAGTCGACAAGAATGTTGGACTGGGTAACAGGTTGACGAGTATTTCACCTCCTAGGTAGCACAAATACTACAGGAAAATGATACATTTGTTTAAAAGGGGGATGGGTTATTCATCATGTTTTGTTAACCTCAACATGAGGAACAACGTACAATGTTACAGTTGAATGTCCAGGTCTTACAATAACTAGACTATCAAGCGCAGGGAAAGCATCTAGGTAGTGAATCTCTAACTCAGGATTATCTCCAATCGTAATAAAGAAATGAGTGGGTATTATTGAAAGTTTTTCCATGCGAAGATCGAATATTCATGCTATCCATACAACTTCGACCCTCCTTCTAGTGCCCAATTTTTTGGTGTGAGAAAAAATTCCCTTCAATAGACAGGGGATCTCCCTAGTATGATGTCCCAATTAGACTTCACATCATTTGGAGTAGGAGTCCCATCCATATTTTGACCCAACTTTGATTACTGGTATGATGGTTTAATGAATGGTTAATGGGGTGAGGGAATGCATATGTATGCAGATGCAATCTATGTTAGATGAAAAAAAAATTAATATACTACATCCTATCCTAGCTAGGAGTAGCAAATCTAACAAAGAAACATATAGGAATTCCAACAATCCCTACATATAATCCTTTACTCAGATAGTTGTTAAAAGGACAAAGGATGTTAGTGCATACATACTGTTGACTACATTTTTAGTCAACAGTACTTAGCTGACAAGGCGTTTCCAAGATTCCCTTCATTATGCATTTCCTTGCACAAATTCTTGCACATTTTCGTTGAGTTGCTGCTACACATTCAAAGGACGATGTCTTCATATTGTTCTCCATTCAAAATATTTTGGAAATTATGATAAGAATTTGTTAATGGTTGAAAGTGATGGTCATTGCATAACTATCAATGTGTGACTGGTGAAAGTCCATTAGAATATTTCTCCATGGTTGATATGATACTCGACAAAATTGACGAAACATCTAGTACAATTTTTCGCACCTCTTAATCCAATTCTAAAGTTAGCCCATTTCCATTTTCACATTCTTAATGCCATCCTCACTCATGAAATTTCTTCATACCTTTTGATTAAAAAGAATGTTAAATACATGTCATATTTCAAAGTGTGTCACTTTCCACTTTCCAATATACATCTTACGAATCTTTCTCCAACATTTTAGTTATGAAAAATCTTATACATGTATCTTTTCTTGGGATTATGATTTTGGAATTTCCCATGCCATATTAAAAGAAAAGATATACTATTATATTTTCCATGCTTTTTTTATAAAGAGGTGTTGGTTATATTTTCAAGGTATCGTTCCATTGAAGGCATATATTACAAAGTAACAAGGCCGTGTGGCAGTGTAGTCCATGCCAACGAGGTTAGAAAGAAAATTGTGGAAAATGGGGTCAAATTGTAAATGACGGAAGTGTTCGATGCAAAATGTATATCACGGAAATGTTGTCTGCAAAATCTATATCACGGAACATGGGGAAAAAGTAAATGATGGTTGGCATGTAGAGCACCATTTATTTTTTGAAAGTATATAACAAACATTTATTTTTTGAAAGTATATAACAAACTACAAATTTGTTGACAGTGGAAGAATAAATTTGGAAATTTAAATGCATTTGCCATATGGACTGGTGAAAGATAAAAAAATATATGAAGAGATAAAATTAAAAGGAGACAAGAAATATAAAAATTTAAATGCATTTGTGAACATGGGGTATAAGTAAATGATGCTTGCAATGTAGAGCACCATTTATTTTTAAATATATAAAAAAATAAAAGTTTGTTACATATAAAAAAAATTAAATGCATTTTTCATACAAACTGGTGAAACATAAGAATGTATGAAAACATAAATTTTAAAGGAGATAAGAAAAAAAAATTATTTGAAATATGTCAAAAAATAAAATTTTGTTACATAGTATTGGAAATTTTGAAATATACAAAAAAATTAAAGTCTGTTACATATAAATCGGAATTTCAATGCGTTTGTCAAGTAGACTGTGATTGGGTCTCTCGAGGACCATTACATAAATATGTACAAGAAACATGATTGTAGAAAGAAGATAGAGTGCAATACCTGCAAAAAACATAAATGGAAAGGTATAAGTGTTTGCCTACACATTTGTATTTAAGAAATTGGAATAACTGGGTTGATAAACAAAGCAGGATGTGATCAGTAGACTTACAGTGAGGGTACATATGATCCCTTTGGCTATTTTCTTGTGGTTGTCATTTCATTGATGTCACCGACGACTACAGTTTCAATGATGTCGTCGACGGATGCTGGAATCCTGGAGACTGCCTAATGCCTTTTGTCGGCGGCCTACTTCAATTTCCTTTCGAGCCATTCTTCAATGTAGCTTCTCATTGGGGTGATGCTAATCTCATTCCAGATTTTTATGTTGAAAAGATCATTTTCTAATTCCTGGAAGTCGATAGAAAGATTCCATAGAGCCTGGTGAATTTCCTCATTCTGTACTGAATATTTGACTATCCAGTCATGGACGTGAGCTTGATCAAATTGAAGGATGTTGTAAAACATTTCCAAAGACGGGGACTTAAACACAACAACCTGTTTATCGAACTCTTTCCTGGTTAAGGGAAAGGAGTTTGCGATTAATTCGGGGTCTTGGAAGTCGTTGGTTTTCCCAGCTAAGTCTATATTTGACAACCTTGTGAATAATTTATCTTTCTTCGATATGGCTTGTTCACATGACTGAACAATGAGATGCAATTTCTTCACTTTTTCTTTCCAACATGCATTCAATTGACCGATCCGGTTTTTGGATGGAAGATCTTGTTCTCTTCTTTTTGTTTATGTCATATTGTTGACAATGGTGCAAAAAGGAATGACCATTTTTAAGAAGAAATTTTCTTCATCTTTTAACTCGACCTGCAAATGTTCGAGCAAATTATGTTCCTTGGTTCCAAGGGAAGTGATGGTTTGTGATCTTTTTCATGCCTCGGTAACCATTTCCATTATTTTATTGATATTATTCTCCACATATCCTTTACAAGATGCTATTAGGGTGGAGGATGATTTTACATTGGTTGCAAGGGTGGAAGGCATGGCTATTTCCAAAGGATTGACAAGAAATGGCATAGGAATGAAATCATCTTCTGATTCCTTGACCCGGTCCTTCAGTCTGGTATTCTCGGTCTCAATGCCTCCAATGGAATCATGAAGTGCTTCTCTACTTGCGGTGTGAAACTGACAGATTTGGGACAGCCGCATGTTGGCAAGGTCAACCTCTAAATGGAATTTCCTTTCGTATTTTTAACATCTTTTTTTTCAATTATCAATTTTTTGGACTGGCTATCAAAAACAACGCTCTGGAACACGAAGGATTCATCTTCGTCAAAATTTTTGGTAACAAATATGTCCATTTGATGGCTATGGTGGATGGCGTCTCTGAGTTGATCAAGGAAGCGGATCATGTTATCCAGATCAGTGTCAATTTCCATGCTCTCGCTCTGAATTTCCGTCTTTTCTGCCTGCCCCACATTTTTTTCTCTTATTCTCTACTGGAAGCTTGTGAGAACTATCATGTTTAGAGTGAGGAGGTTCGTTATCTCCTCTTCTGTTTGAAAAAATCTAAGTTTATTTGTTGTGGTGGTGGATCGTTGGAGCGATGCTCCGGGATGTCGTACTTTTTGGAGTGTTATTTGTCGATTGAACACTCTTGTCACCGAAGCTTTCCCTTGTTGCATGTACATTTTAGTGTAGCTTTTCATCGTGTCTACGTAGTCGGCATCAGAGGCAGGGTTGTTGCCGCCATTATCTATGTTTTTGGGCAGGTGTTTATTTAAAAAACAATCGCCAAGGCCAAGTGTTTGTAAATGTTGTCAAAAAATATTATAGGGGTCGAACCCTCTTATGATTTCAGCATATCTCAGGTTGGAGATGCTAGAATGTGTTGCGAATTCATCAATTTTTTTGACGTTTTTCAACACGAACTCCCCTACTTTCCAAGGAAGAGGAATGAACTTTTTTTTTTCTTCGTTTGCAACAGATGGAACCAGTAATTGTATTGTCGTGCTACTTCTGCAACAAACATTATGTCTATAATGTGACATGGAAGGAGAGCAAGTTGTTCTATGGAGTCAAAAATTCTTATGACAGTGTAATTATCCAAATGTTTGAGTGTCCCCTTCTTGTCCAAAATACTAGTTGTCTGTTCAAATATGTGGGGAGCATCTTCTCCTAACAACAAAATTTTGAAAACAGACACGAAGCCATTAAAAACCTCATAAAAATAGTGGGAAGCCTTGTGCTTCCATAAGGCCTGGTACCAGAACATTACTGGGTGAAATTCCCAGTTGACATTCTTGGACAGAGACAGTTGTGGAAACCAACAAGAATGCGCTATTGAAAAACCTAAATAGGATGACATATAAAATTTGTTTTCCCTTTTGAAGCTTGACAATTGGGAACAGATTTCATGGGAAATTAACCTGCCCCAATAAAAAATGGCTTGTTCGTTGACTATGAAATACAAAATATAAAGAGCCATCAGGGAAACAGTTGTCATGGACTCCTGTCTCGTTATTCTTGTAAACAACCAGGCAATTTCGCAAAAT
>JZKD02S2077856.1:0-17733 GCA_000966675.3 Picea glauca | reverse complement strand
ATTGAATAAAGTGTTGATTGGTTACCTTGAATGCCACATTGTTCCAATATTTATTGGTGAAGTGTTATATCTTTTATTGCTATTGATAAACATTGACTTCGTCAACATTTATTGCTATATTGCTCATATATATTTATCATATAGTCTTATGAAGTACTAACCCATTGAAATATAGCTTGCATATATTAGCTTGCTGATGCTTTGTTCCACGCAGGTGTTCTTCATTGGGGATTCACTTTATTATTGGTTGTTTAGCCGGGACTATCTGCTTCGATGGTGATCTGTGAAGGGGGAACTTTACCTTTGCCTCTTCAAAACCCCAGGTCACCGGGGACGTCTCCCCTGGGCCTCACCTCCCTAAAGAGAAAGAACCTTCCCATCGAGGTGACATTGGGTGGGATAGGTTCCTGTTACGCCAGTTTGGGCCTCCATCTTATAGCCTTTTGACCTAGCTACAAATTGTGCGATAACATGCTAATTGCTAGACTATTCTTGGTGAATGTAAGTGAATTTTTGCAATTCTTCTTTACTTTGAATGGTTATAGTACGTTTACTTTGCATTTTTTCCAAGATTATGAAATTGCTAGCTTAAAACCCTAAGAGATCAAGCACATGTTATTGTCCTTGTCTTAATAGCTTTTCATCTACTAGATTGTGCTAGAAAGCCTATCCTTTGAAGCATTGTGCTAGAGCCCTACCATTGTAGCACTCTAGCATCATTTGCTTCATCAAACCATTACTTACTTCAAGGTTGAGCTAAAGAAGAAAGAAAACCGCTAGGGCCTAGGGTTACCTACTTCCTAGTAGCCGTTTTCCTTCTAAGGCTTGTTGATTGAGGCCTTGGGTTACCAACACCTCAAACATCATCCTTCTTTGTCCTTAGCTCATACATTATCATTTGATTTCATCAAGGTTGCTGCTGCAAAAAAGTGACTCCATTAGCCCTAAAGACACTTATCTAGACCTTATGTTTGATTGATTGATGAGAACAACCCTTAAAACTTTTACCTCAAGCTATCTACTAAACTTTCCTAACCCTAGAGTAGACTAATTCACTAACCTTCTTGCTGCTGTTACAAAAGTAAGCTACAGCCAATTATTACAGCAGTAAAAACTCTTAAAAGCAATTACATAAGTTGATTTTTACATCGCCTAATTAGCCTATGATAAGTGCTAGTATATTGCTATTGTTGGATTATTATTTTTGGTCATTGAGAAGCTTATTTAAGGCATTGATTGTGAAGCCATCATTACATATACATTGCTGTTATAGAATTTCTATTTGCTTCATCTTGCATCAATTTATTGCTTTTATTGACAAGTCCAAGGTTTTACGAAGCACTAACATCAAATTGTACTTGCAAAAAATAGTGCTTTCTTGTAGCTTTGTTCTGGGTAGGTACACTCAAGCATATCATTGCTTCATTTGTTATAACTTTGGGACTTTCTGATCGGTGTGACTTGTGAGAGGGGATATCTTTTCTCGATACTTTAACTTTTGCCTTCTCAAACCCCCAGTTCACCGGGGACGTCTCCCCTGGGCTATCATCCCTAAATAGAAAGAGGTGTCTTATTAAGGTGACAGTGATAGGACAACCTCCTGTTACGCCAATTTTCCCTCCTTTAATCTTTCCCTTTGGGACAAGTACAAATTGCGAGATAACAAGACAAACAACACCTTCGAATCCTTTGACACTATCAGACCTTGTCTCTTGGCAGCAGGACCATACTCGGTGGTACCCATGGATCCGAGGTGGTGTTTGCATGGGACTCGCGTGTGTCTCTATGAGGAAAAGAAGGTCACGAGACTTGATCGCATCATGAAGTGTGTCCAATGAAGAGTAAAATGTACCATTACAATTCCAACAACTAATGGAGATGGTGGGCAAGCTCCCTCGAACATGTCCTCCATTTGGGCGAGAGCGTCATTTGTTCTAGGGGAAGGACTATCCTAGAGGGGTCGAGTCCCGAATGACGGCTCTGAGGTCATGAATGATTGCCCACTTTCCTTCTTTTCGTGCTGGTGTGACCAAATCCCTAGAATGCTTGAGTTCTGCCTGCTTGCTCCTTGTGAGGTCTGCGTCAAGGAAGATCTTATGCATGGTTGGGAGCGAAATCAATTGTCTCTTAGCTCGGAGGGCTCTGAGACGGTCCTCTAAAGATCAAAAACGGAGGAGTGTGGAGTTGTGTCCCATCCATGCACGTTCTTGAATGATGTCCTTCAGGTCCAAGGTGTTGTGAAGGATAGAAGTGCCTATTTGTATGGGGTTTGACGAGGCTTGAGGAGGGGGGAACACATGTACTCGAAGGTTAAGTTCTCGAGTACGACGGAGATGTTCCTCATTGAGTTTTGCTTGTATCACCCCCTCCACCTCGACGAGCTGAGGAGGTTGTTCTCTTTTTTGGACCACTTCAACCCAAGAGTTAAGGGTTTGTTGTTGCGTTTTCATCTCTTGTTTAAAGAAGGTCTGTTGCGCTTTCAATTCATCTTGCAAAGTTTTAATTTCTGATTTGAGGATGGGGCAATTTGCTCGATTTTGCAAGTGTACATTTTCTTGGTTTTTTATTTCGAAAACCAGTTGTTGAGCTTTGTTACGTCTTCATGGAGATGTTTGTTTTCATTGTCCAGAGATTCCACTTTCCGCAACAAGTATTTAACTTGGGATGTCCAATACGAGAAATCCCACTCCATGGCGATATTGGTGGGGCTGTAGATACGTCCCGAAGGGCTGCCAGGGTCATTGAGGGTCCAATTTTGTGTTGTCTGGTCTGTTACAGTCTCGAACTGTCCATCATTGCTAAATGGAGGTGGGTCTTCCATTGAGTCCTCCATTGGGGGGTTGCGAGCCCTCCTCATGAGCTCCTTGCTCCATGTTTGCGACCTCTAAAAAAAACCATGGTGGCAGCCTCTCAAAAATTACCTGCTCATACCTACTCGATCTACTCTGTACATGGATGCTTGACGCAATGGAACTTACACGATGCAACCCTGCTTGACAACATCGACATGATCTGCTCTGCACACGGATAGGTGCGACCCTTGCTCGACGTGATCAAGACCCTCACTCTGCTCGCACGAAACACTTTGTTGGAATGATACACTTTGCTCAATGGCTATGGAAACCCTGCTCGAGATGGCCCTCACCTTGCATATTTCCTCATCTCTATAAAAGCCCCTAAAATCACATTAATCCAAGATACAAGGTGTATATGTCTCAAGCCAATCCCCAAAATAGCCTCCAACATAAAAATCTAATGCTAAAACATCAAAACGTCTCCTCAAAAGGTCACACGTGTGGGTGTGAGAGTCTCCAAGGAAGGTGATGCCATCCTCCAAGGGGTACAAGGGCCTCTAATGCCACGTCTCTCCTCAAGAGGTGCAAAGCATCATCAAGGTTCACATCCCCTCATTAATAAGGTCATGCCTCATCACAATCAAGTGCCAACTCATCACCCACCTGCTAGGTCGGCCCAATGCAAGGTCATACCACTGCAAGCATGACATCATCCTGTAGATGCACAACGTCTTAGGCGAAAATGTCAACTTCTTGAGGGGAAAAGGCTCCATCATCCCTCCAAAGGGGTATACCATATACCATCCTCATCAAGTGTAATGCATCCATCAAAACCCTGACATCCTCATGGGTGCAACATCCAAGGTTGGGGGCTTCTTTCTCTCTCAATGGCACATCAGGTTGTATCTACAACATCCAAGCTCATCAATGCAATGCCTAAGTTCTAGGACGCGCTAGAAGGTGTTTTAAGGCATGCTAAGTGATCAAGAAGGATAACGTTCATCATCAGGGGCCTAACGTCCTCCATACAATGTGCAACATCCTTGGTGCAAGAATCAAAACGTCTCTAACATGATCATCTACAAGGGTGCATCATCATCAAGCAAGGTTCACAACATCAAGTAAGACCAACGTTACAAGATGCATGGGTCATTAGATTCATACAAAGTAAGCCAATATCTAATATAAGAGCCACTTAAGCAATTCACATTAGGTATCATCCTCAAACTTCACACTAGCTTAAGAATTTATGCAATTTGCCAAGTTTAGGTATGGGAGGACCATCACAAGACCCTATTAGGTGTGCCAGTACTGAAGTAGAGAAGTAGTTCTCGAGAATGAGATGGTATGGGGTTTACTTCATGGTCATGGTGTCATGTGGTTTCATCGACATGTAAGGCCACATGTGGTTTCATCAACATGAGCGCCTTTATAGAGGTAGCGCTTGGTGCTTCAGTCACCCTTTCCTTGGCAGCGTGTGTATTTCAAACCCCTTTCTTGACTTTTGATTAATCATTTATTGCTTTGCAAGTCCCCTTTTTAGGTTCATGTATTTATTTTTTTACTGGGATGAAGTGCTTTTAGTTTGATATGCATTCTGTGCACTAGGACTTGGGACAATTGCCTCATACCGAGGGGGTTGAACTGAAGCCGACTTTTGGCTTTTGATTTTGTCATTTGTCATCCCACTATTCCATTTTTTTACAACATGCTTTTTTATTCTTTTTTTTACCAGTTGTATCAACCTCGGTCATTCTAGCCCCTTCTCATAGGAGGATGAAGGCACAAAGCTTTTTGTGATACATGTAACGACCATTTCCAAAAGATAGGACAATGAAAGGCACTGAGATGAAAAATGTTAAGTATGAAAAGGAATGGTATGTTACCCCCATCAAGGCTTCCCAGTAGTACGCCTTTTCCCGAGGAGTGACAACACTGGACTAAGGCACATATATTAGCCACCAAGGTGAAAGAAGGCAAAAAGCATAACTTTCAAGCATCATGATCCATTATTTGACTTCAACCCAAGATCCTCACCTAAATTCCTAATGCATTAAATGTAACACTTTATATGAAACAATGACTAATGTGTACCTCATGTGTGCTAGGCCACCATCATTGAATGAACCATGCTTATCAAGTGAGTGAGCTGAGAATGATGAGGGGGGAGGCATTTGAGGGGCTACTGTTCGTGGAGAATGTTGATCATCATCATCGGGATCACTGTCTGCAAATGTGGACCATGAGACGTGATCTCCTCTAGTTACCCCTAGGTGAGAGGGGGTAACATTGTTGATTGGAAACAACAAGGAAATCATCAAGAAGGTAAAAACTTAGTTGTCTTCTAAATTTGATATGAAATATCTTGGTGGTGCAAATTTTATTTTGGGCATGGGAATTAAAAAGAGATCGGGAAAACATGAAACTTTGGTTTAATCAGAGGAAATATGTTGAGACTATATTGTAGAGGGTTTAATATGGAGGAGTGTAAACCGATCAAGGTCCCTATTCCTATAGGTGTAAAGTTATCTATAGATCAGTGTCCCAAGACACAGGAAGAGGAAGAGGATAAGTCTCGTGTTCCTTATGCTAGTGTTGTTGGCAGTTTGATATATGCAATGGTCTGTACTAAACTGAACATTGCCCATTTAGTGGGAATTTTGAGCAGGTATATGTCAAAACCAGGGAAGGAGCATTGAACAAATGTAAAGAGGGTTTTCAAGTATTTGCGTGGTGTTTCTGCCTTTAAACACACCTCTGGTTTAACACGGAAAAACTTTTAATCCATTGGGTGTGTCCTTGGGGGCAAGTCTCAAGTCAAGGTGTTGCCTCCTGATCCTCGACTCTTCCGTCTAGGCCAACTCCTAGTGAAGCCAAGATGGGTAGTCCCTAAGAAAATTAAATCTAAGGTTTGAACTTAATCTAAGAGCAAAAATAGATTCTAGGAGTTTTGTTACAATCAACAATAGCAAGATTAAATTGAAACTTATGACAACAACATGAAACAGAGGTTATACTAGCAACATATATGACATATAAAGATAAAATTGCTTATGTTGGAAAGTAAAGCATTCAAGATATTGTATATGAGATACAACTTAAAAAAAGGATACAAAAACTTGAATTGAAGTGATAAGCAAAAAGTGTTGACCAATGCTAGATAACGAAAATTGCTCCTTAGATGTTATGCCACATGTTGCTGCTGAAAGATTTTAGAAGTTGGTTTAATGTTGAGTGATTATTATGAAATGACCAAGTTTATTATGAAATTGCTTGTCAAAGTGAAATGCTTGAAAATAAACTAATCTAATATGTGGCCTCTCCAGATGCTATCCTTCAGCTTGGGAATTTACGGAGAGTTTGCCAAAGCCCAAATGGCCTCACCAACAAACTCAACAAAGGTGTTGGAGGTCCAACACGGGGAGAACCTAGATCTCAAAGTTCCGTCTGACTTCACACACTCCCTTTGTGCGGTTTTCCAAACACAAAATTAACTTCTTTTGAGATTGTCCTATTAAACTAAATCCGCATTGACCAACCTCGGTTTTGATGATTTCCCCAGATTGAGCTAGGCTCGCAAGTGCTCAGAGCATACACCGGGGAGCTGAGGGGATGGGTTTATTTGCAAATAAAAGAAATTGCAGTAAAAATAAATGTGTGACTAATTACTAAGTCCACACTGTCCAACCTCTTTTCAAAGGAGCCGAGGGGACTGGTTTATTTGCAAAGAAAAGTAAAATGACAATAAAGTAAATGTGTCACTAATTACTATGTCTGCACTGTCCAACCTCTTTTTAGAGGAGTTGAGGGGACTGATTTATTTACAAAAGTAAATAAATGTGAAATTGAAAGATTGAAAATTGAAACTAACTAACCAATTAAAAGTTACTTTGCAAAAATTTAAATCTAATCTAAAGATTTGTTGTGTAGTGCTTAACATTGTTTGTACGATTACTTTTAGTTTTCCTTTAGATCGTAGAATTTTTGAGAAACTTGAAACAAAAGACAACCACAACACCGACCCCCCTTAGGGGGAGAAGAAAACTAGGCATGTGTAGCCCGCTTTTATTACTTTCTTTTACAATGAACTTTTCTCTTTTTTTTTTTGGGAAGATTTATGATCCTTATAACTTCAGATCACAAGTATTACAATGTTTGAAAAAGGTTTAGTTTTCAAAGGTAATGTTTTGGGGTTCCAAATGCTCCGATTTGACCAAATTCGACAGAGTTTCTCCCTCTTTTATTGGCGACCTGCTAAAAACCAGCAAGTAAATTAGATTGAATCTCCCCAAAAGACACTTTAAGAGTGCCTTTGGAAAATAAACTTTCTAAAAAAACTTCCAAGTACAAAACAAGATTTTTTGTAACTTTTTGGTGGTAAAAAGAAGCTAAAAGAAGGCTCTCTTAGTTACTTTTGTTTGCTGTTATAAAACAACAAGCAAAAGCCACTAATTAGCTTGGTTTAAGCAATGAAAGCTACTCTTAAAGAAGAAACACTTTATGCCTTTGAAATTCTACGTGAAGAGCTTGCAAATAAAACGAATCTACTACTTAGATCTATCCTTTTAGATGTTTGAAAAATGAATCTAGATCTAAGTATGAATGCATGCAAAGTGAGAAAGATCTAAAATCAAACTTTGAAATTTAAATCAGATCTAACTATTGCATGCATAAAGAAGTAACCAAAAAAGGAAAGAAATTTTGTGAATGAGAAACCCTTTGCTTGAGCTTGGAACTCCTTGGGCGAATGGAGTCTTCAAGTGGATGGAAGAGGAACTTTGTCTTCTTTTGGTGCTTGAAGGAATGAAAGATACAAGTTTGATGCACCACTTCTTCAAAGCTAGAGGTACCTGTGAACTAAAAGAAACCTTGCAACAATACTTGTTAAGATTATGGTGGCACCTACAAGAAAGACTCAAAGAAGCATGTTAGTTAAGCAAAACTATACATGCATATTATAATCTTTCAAGTAAATGCACAATAGAATCATAGAAAGCAAACAAACTGACTTAATTCTATCCAATGGAGTGATAACACCCTTCAAAGGCCTATCTAACAAATGAAGATACAAAATTACAAGAACAAGATCACCTCATAATCCAATCACATTGACAATAGATCCACACAATAGCTCCATACACTTTCTTGACCTCCAAAGTCTCTTGTATTCCAAATAGCATAAAAAGCTTTTACAAAATGATTACAACAAGCATTGGTTGAATTCCCATTAGCCAAATAAGGGGGGGGTCGACTTCCTTATAAAGGAAAAGGGAGAAGATCCCAAGGAGATGCACATGCCAAGTGGAGAGGTGCGCATGGCTTGATGAGGGCGTGTGGTAGAAAAGAGTGGAGTGAGCTTGCCACATCTTTGCTTGAGGAAGAGTGGCGGCAAGCCACCTCATGGCGGCAAGCCACCTCATGGCGGCAAGTCACCTTGGTGGTCTAAGTTATTCCATAGATAATACATGTGTAATATTTGTTTAGACATGATGAGATAACCCTGTGGCATGTCATGAAGTTGTGATTACCTTACGACGGTTTACTAGGATGTCATAGCATATAAAGTTTTCTCACTTGCGTCGTATTACCATGGGGAACATATTTCTAGTTAGAAGTGTGCCCTCTTCTAAGATGATTCATACTATTAGGTGTTTAGACTTGGTATCGCAATTCATATCCTAATCACACTAAACACTTTCCATTTCCCCAACTATCACTCGTTTTCATCCACAATAAAAAAATAGTTGCATCCCGTCTAAACAAAGGGAAGGTCGAAATCAAGAAAGCCTAAATCAAGTAAATCCACAAAGGCTAAGAGGTGAAGAGCAAAGTCAAAGAAAGAAAATAAAGTACAAACTACTTCACTATGCCCCCCCCTTTCAAAGTCCTAAGAACAAAATGCTTGTCTAATGTGAAAAAATGACTTAGAAAAACTCAATGAAAAGAACGGGGAAGTGCGTGCATACATAAGTAGTAAATGCTCCCTCTAGAAGGCTACTATAAAAAAATGCTTAGCTAAAATAAAGCTAGAGATTTAAAAAAACTAAAAAGTGATCTGTGCATGTCTACAACTTTGAGAGTCATCACATGGACATTTCCCCCTTTCCCTTTCATCACTAATCTCACTAATTGCCTATTCTCCACCTAAAAAACTTGGGAAATATGGGTTTTCCTTAGGAGTGGGCTTATTTAAAACTATTAACATTGTTTCCCTAGGTAAAACTTAGGCAAGTGTCAAAATCAAAATAAAATGTTATATTTACTAGGAAATTGTCACTTGAAACTATGAATTAGTGATTTTATAAGGGGCTAGATCCATCATCTTTGGTAGATATTACACATTGGAGTAACATTGGACCCTTTGGAGTCTTTGGACACATGGAGTGCCCCTTTTCCTATTTGAGCACATGCATAAATTCATAATTTAAGTGCAAGGGAAATTTTGATTTGACATGTGATTTATTTCATCAAAAAAGCTAAGCATTTGGATCATTTGACCATTTTTGACCCTTTCAAAGGGGGGTTAACTACTTGGAGCATTATTTTATTGTATGTTGACCCTTTCTAAAGGGAAAAACATTATTTTATTGTAAGATCACCTTTAAAATATTATTTTGTTGATGGTTCAATGATTTGACCCATGGTTTTTGTAAGCGGTTTGAAGCCTCCTCTTCATCTATAAAAGAGGAGGCACTCTCATTTGTAGATTCATTGGAGAGTAAAACAAGTACTTTGCTCAAGCATTGTTGGTGTAAGTTTTTTTTTTTTTTTTGTTGAATTTCCTCTTATGTTTTAATGACGCTTAGATCATGGTGATTTCTTGATTGAGTAAGGGTTGCGAGAATTTTGATTGGACAAGGTATGGTTCATAGCCTATTTTGTTCATTGTTATTTTTATTTAGATTTTATATTTCTAAAGGCTAATGTGTGGAACTTGGCATTTGCATATGAAATTTAATTAAAATTTCTATCCTTCTCTTTTGGTTTGATTCAGTGATGATCATCCYCTCCTCAGGAACTCTCCAATKATTTTTCTGTATCTTGGATCATCCTCRTGCTCACYAGCTGGTGYGAGGATCTCCAACAAATCTTTCTTTAAAAGGTTTTTCACCAAATCTAAGAAGACCCCATCGCCCAATGGATAAGGCACTTTCAAAAWTTTTCYAATCAAAACCCCTTAAATTTTCTCGTCACTATTTTTTTTGAGCTTATTGCAAAATATTTCTAATAATCTTCAGSGGGAAGGGTGTCTTGTTTTGATTGCAGGCTTTGTTCACTGTTGTGTATCCCATAAWTATCATTTTCYTGAGCYGATTTTTCTTACAGGAATAAAATTTCAGGGTTTTCGGGTTCAAATTTTGGGCATACCCTCTGAGATTTGTAGCGGAGTTTATCGTCATAAAWCMTCTTTCAATGYCATCCCYAGATATATTTCAACAACTTCACATTTAACTAKATTGTTGCTTCTGTTGCAYTGGAGTACCCTTGTCATTTTCGCTATCAAAGGGTTGCRGGCATGTTGAGGTCTTTGGTGYTGGTTTAAATCGTCATATCTTATGCACCCTKGATCTGACTTCTCTTTCTGTCAGGCTAGGCATTGGTAGAAAATGTAACTCCATTGATGTGTATTGCATTAACATRGGCAGTGCATAAATACAATCTAAGTGACTGTTTGTCTTCTCAAAYGRATCACTCTTCCTATCACCTATGACTCTTCATATTTACATTATTATTACMRTAAYGCAATCCCAAGGATTACGTGTCTAACATTCCCCCCCTTAATCTAAAGGGGAGTTTGTGAGACCAARCATCATTTTGAACTTTTCAAAATTTTCTCTTCCAAGAGCTTTGGTGAAGATTTGCTMATTTGTGGAACAATGTCTCAAGTGAATAGTCTTGGCCTCTACATGATATCGAATCAGGTGATACTTTGTGTTGATGTGCTTAGTTTGATCATGGAATCTGGGATTCTTGGCCAACTTGATTGTAGAAGTATTGTCAACTAGAAGAGGAGTAGAATTCACTTGTTTGTGTTGGAAATCTTCAAGTATTTTCTCGAGCCACACAATCTCCTTCATTGCTTCTGTAGCTGCCACATATTCTGCCTCTGTTGTGGAATCTGTTGGAATCGACTGTTTGTGTGATCTCTAGGAGAAAACTGCTGATCCAAGACTCATGAGATAGCCTAAAGTTGATACTCCATTTTCCTTATCCCCAACAAAGTTTAAATTAGAATATCCGATCAACTTGAAGTCATCCACCTTGGAGTACTCGAGTCCAAAATCTTGAGTTCCTTTCATGTATTTTAGAACTCTTTTTGCAGTAGACCAATGTCCTTCACAAGGCTTTTGCATGAATGTGGAAAGAATCCCAACAACAAATGAAATGTCTAGTCTAGTGGTAGTAAGATAGATAAGACTTCCCACAAGTTGTCTATACTTGGTTGCATCTCCAAATTCAATCCCTTCTTTTGATGTGAGTTTCAAATTATGTTCCATTGGAGTAGAAACATGATTGCACTCAGCCGTGCCAAACTTGTTCAACAATTATCCATTGTACTTCTTCTGGGAGATGAATATGTACCTTGGATTTTGATTCACCTCAATGCCCAAATAGTATTGAAGATGTCCCAAATCTGTCATCTTGAAGCCTTTCTTCAACTCTTTCTTTATGGATGCAATGTAGTTATCATTGTTCCTTGTTAACAACAGATTATCTACATATACTACAAGATATACAACAATTTTGCCAACTTTCTTGACAAATAAAGTTGCATCGTCAATGTTGAAATGCTTGAAATTCAATTTAAGAAGATGCTCAGTTTACTTTTCATACCATGCTCACGATGCTTGTTTCAAGCCATATAAGGATTTGATGAGCTTGCATACCTTATGTTCTTGTTCCTTCACAACAAAGCCTTTTGGTTGAGACATGAAAACATTCTCTTTTAAGTCTCCATTCAAGAAAGCAGTCTTCACATCCATTTTGTGCTGCCATGGAAAATAGAGTACGAATGGTAGCCTATTTTGCTGTGGGGGCAAAAGTCTCGTCATAATCAAGTCTTTTTGTGCAAATCCTTTTGCCACGAGCCTTGCTTTGTGCTTGTCAAGTGAGCCATCTGATCTGTACTTGTTTTTGAATACCCACTTGCAGTCGATTGGTTTGGTTTTGAATGGATGATCCAACAACTTCCATGTCCCATTCTTGAATGGAGCATCATATTCCTTCACCATGGCTTCTTTCCATTCATCATGATAAGTGGTTTCTTCAAAGGAAGTCAGTTCAAGGTTAGTACATAAATTCAACTCACAATCATATGAAACATCCATGTCATCTACATCAATTGAGTTTGAATTATCTTCATTAACTCCATCTTGTCTTGAGGAAATTATGGTTCTTGTCTTTCTGACCTCATCAGGATGTGTTATCGTGCAATCTGTACTTGCCCAAAGCCCAAGGCAAGTGAGGCAAGATTGGCGTAAAAAGGGGGTGACCTATCACCGCCACCTTAATGGGAAACCCCTTTCTGTTTAGGAGTATGATAAGATTACCCCAAGGGAGACGTCCCTAGTGACCTAAAGGGCTGATGAAACTAAGACAAGGATGCAAGAATACTCCCCTCTCACTGGTCACTCAAGTCAAAAGGTCTTATGTCTTAAGAAATGAAGCAAAAGTAATGGATTAAGTGTACCTGTCCAGAACAAGAAACAAGCAAAAATATGGTAGTTTCAAGTACCAAATGATGTTAGTGCTTCAATGAGACAATGAACCTTTGAAATATAAGCTAGCTGATATAAAATTGCAGCAATATGAAAGTTTACAACAACAATAAGTATTTTATAACCACTGCAAGAAATATGCCTCATAATTGCTTGAAAAGACAATGAAAAGTTAGTTTTTAATAAGCAAAATGATAATCAATTTTCATATGCAATTTCTGAAATGTCTAGCTAGCATTAAAGGTCAGTTTTGAAGAAAATTTGCTGCAGTTAGATGACTGTAGCAATCTTTTATAACAACAGCAAATATGTTAGTGATCTAGGCTAAATTAGGGTTAGAGATAGTTAGTAGAAGCTTAGGAGAAGAGTGTTTGAGTGTTTGATCAATCCTTCAACAAGAGAGAGGCTAGAGCCTAGAACTAGTGCCTTCTAGGGCTTATGGAGTCAAGTGGATGGCTTATTCTAAGGCTGCAAATCAATTTTGATAATGCACAAAAGTCTAAAAGGGTGAATGCATAGGAGTAGTAACTTAAGTTCCCCTATGCATTTTTCTCAATAAACAAGATACTAGGGTGTAGGCAATTCTAGGCCCTAGCACCTTGCTCTCCTTAGGCTTCTTATGGGATAAAAACTTCGACAAAGATGACTAGGTCAAAACCTTAGAGTGCTAGCAAATTAGGGATCTAGGGTTTCACTTGTCACTAGATCAATTCAATGAAAAGCTTGGCAAATAGAAAGTAAGAAAGTAGCAATTTAAGTTCCTTCAAGCATTAAGTATACCATGCAATTTCATAATCTTGTATGAGCAAATAAAACCATACATAAACCATTCAATAGATGACAAAAAATGCAGATTTTACCTACTTGCACCAAGAATAATCATGAAATACCATGCAAGATCACCATAAAAGCTTCCAAGATAGATCCAACTTGCAAAAAATCAACCTTATACAAGAGTGCGTGTAACACACCCGCTGCGGCGTAATAAAATTTTCGCCTTTTCTCGAGGGACAGAATCCTCGAAACATATGGAGCTTAGCACAGGCTGCAGACGCCACCTCTGCCTCGATAGAGTCTCTACGCGACCTTCCGGTCTTAAGGATTGTTCGGTTTCTTTTATGAGCCAAAGCAGCCTCTTTTGATTCCCAGCTGGAATCTTCTTCCAATCGATCCATAGGTCCTTTTGGAAGCTCCCCTGTGCGAACAACACTAGGCGCGAGCTCCACCCTTTGCGAGCGACCATAGCGCTATGACCAAGGCCTATTCCCGAAGGCGCTTGTCGCAACTGCCAATCTCGCGAGTTCGTGAGTCGAAACTCCTTACGCTTCCTTCCCAAATTCACGATATCCGAAATCACGTAATGGGTATAGCTCCCTTCTGTCAGCGCCCTCTGTGCGTGACTAACGGCTAGGCTAAGCGCTAGCTCCCATTGCAACTTCGCGACTTCGCAAGTCGAAAGGTTGAGCACTCATGCTCTTATCCTGCGAATCCCCGAGATGCGAGAAGTCAACAGAGTGTTAACTCCTTTCTCCAAGCGACGCGTGTTCGCCTGTCAATCATACAGGCCCCACTTTGTGGTTCTGCCACGTGTTCCTTCGTGCCCGACTTCGACACTTCACGACTTCTGATGTCGAGAAGAGGTCCACTCAACCTCTAAACCAACGAATGCACGATATGTGTGATGAGGCTCTGATCCAACGGTCCTCCTGTGACCTGGATCCAACGATGATCCTTGCTCCTCGCGATTTCGCCACTCGCGACTTGGAGCACCCAACTTCTGGGCTCTCACCTTGCGAACCTCCGAGTTTGCGAGATCCCTCGATCTCTGCCACCTGTCCTCCTTAGACAGACGGTTCTGATCTTCTCGCGACTTCGCCACTCGCGAAGTCAAGAGACTTCCTCCTCTGACTCCCGATGTCCGAATCCTCGATAGAGAGGATCTCGCGACACGTGTCCTCCTTCCAACGGATGGCTCAGATTCTTTTGCGACTTCGCCACTTGCAAAGTCTAGACGCTCACCTCTGTGAGTCCCGATGCCCAAGTCTCCGAAGCGGATGATCTCGCGACACGCATCCTGTCGCAGACAGACGGCTCTGATCCTTTCGTAAATTCGGAACTTCTGATGTCGAGTGTCCAGACCTTCGTCCTCAGGACCCCCGAACTCCCGAATGCCGAGATCTCGATACCAACTCCTTCGAGACTTTTCGCTTCTGTTGCTCACGAGGGTTTAACCCCCGTGCATCTCCTATCAGATCTAATGGTTGACGGGTGTTCGGACTAAGGTCTGACAACTCATACCTGTCCCGTGCTGTGCACTCTCCCGTCGCTCCCTGGACGTGGAAAAATCAATGGTCCGGATACTCCCACGGAACTTGGGGATCTACGGTCCCGATTTCTTTGCTACTCACGAAGACAAAGGAAAATGGGTTAAGGCATTTAACCCCCTCGTTTATTCCTCCAATCAAAGGATCGTGAATGACCACAGATCTTCCAACCGGATCTCATCCTTCGATCGATACTTATCCCTACACTGCGATTTCAAGATTTCAAGACGATCATTCTTCCTCGCACAGGGTTACTAAGACTTGCACCTACAAATCCTTTTCCAGGTTCTTGGTGAGCTTTCCAAAAAGGGTGTCTCTATGGGGAGATCTATCCAGGGTATTACNATTCCCCTTTTCTGAAATCTTGAACTATTCTTCTGTTTCCATCCCTCGCGAGGTTCTGCTCGATGCCCAAACTGTTCATGACAATAGGTCGCCTTTCGAATAGTGCCTTCTAGAGACTTTGGCTCATCAAATTCAATTCTGTTCCGATAGTCCTTAGGTAGTCCACTGATGAAGCGTTGCACCTTTGCCTTTTCCGCCTTGATATAGGGTACATACCTCAACAAATCGAGGAATTTGTTGACATATTCTTCTATAGTGAGTTGTCCTAGTTTGAGTTCAAAAAACTCTTTAGTCTTTTCGTCGAAATATTTTTCCGACAGATACTTCTTCCGAAAGTATTTCTCAAACCGTTCCCAAGACAGGTCCTCTTCGCGAACCCCTTTCACATTCTTAAGGTCTTCCTACCAAATGGAAGCCTTTCCGTTCAAGTTGAAGGTGGCCACTCGGGCCTTCATATTTTCTGAAAAATCATGGACTCTGAAATACTTCTTTAGTCCAAACAGCTAGGCCTCTGCTTCCTCTCCCTTCTTTATTTCACCGTCAAAGGAGGGTGGTTTGGCTTTTCTGAATTCTTCGAATTTTCGACCTTTGGAAGGCTTTTGCTTCTTCTATTTCTTTCGGAGATAGGAACTGGTTCTGCTGCTAGAAGAACCCTCCGAATTGCCAGCTTCCTTCTCAGAGGAATCATTCGACGCTTGTCCTCTACCTTTGGGGCAGACCTTTTTGCAGGTGCTCCTCTCAGTGTGACCACTGATATGACCATGTTTCTGAGTTTCAGGTTCATGCTGCATTTGTCTTTGTAGATCGGATAAACTCTGCAGTAAAACTGCGTTAATTTCTGTTTGTTTTTCTTGTTCTTTCATCATCCTTTCATTGTCGGCCTTACAGCTTTGTAATTCGACCATGAGGCTCCTCACAGTCTCGGTTAGACCTGGAGGGGTCCCTGTTGCCCTCCTTTCGTCGGACTCTTTGTCTCTATTGTGGGAGCCTTCTCCCACTTCATGGTGAGTCACCATACTATGCGTTGATAATTTCCCGCGGTTGATCTTCCGCTTGTGTGCAAAAGGAAAAACANGCTGGTGCATACTCCGGGCTGGGAAGCTCATTCTTGGGTTCTTCTTATAGTTCTTAAATCCTGGGGATTTAATTCCCCTTTTCTGAAATCTTGAACTATTCTTCTGTTTCCATCCCTTGCGAGGTTCTGCTTGATGCCCAAACTGTTCATGACAATAGGTTGCCTTTCGAATAGTGCCTTCTAGAGTCTTTGGCTCATCAAATTCAATTCAGTTCCGATAGTCCTTAGGTAGTCCACTGATGAAGCGTTGCACCTTCGCCTTTTCCGCCTTGATATAGGGTACATACCTCAACAAATCGAGGAATTTGTTGACATATTCTTCTATAGTGAGTTGTCCCAGTTTGAGTTCATAAAACTCTTTAGTCTTTTCGTCTAAATATTTTTCCGACACATACTTCTTCCGGAAGTATTTCTCAAACTGTTCCCAAGACAGGTCTTCTTCACGAACCCCTTTCACATTCTTATGGTCTTCCCACCAAATGGAAGCCTTTCCGTTCAAGTTGAAGGTGGCCACTCGGGCCTTCATATTTTCTGAAAAATTATGGACTCTGAAATACTTCTTTAGTCCAAGCAGCCAGGCCTCTGCTTCCTCTCCCTTCTTTATTTCACCGTCGAAGGAGGGTGGTTTGGATTTTCTGAATTCTTCAAATTTTCGACCTTTGGAAGGCTTTTTCTTCTTCTATTTCTTTTGGGGATAGGAACTGGTTCTGCTGCTAGAAGAGCCCTCCGAATTGCCAACTTCCTTCTCAGAGGAATCATTCGACGCTTGTCCTCTACCTCTGGGGCGAACCTTTTTCGAGGTGCTCCTCTCAGTGTGACCACTGATATGACCATGTTTCTGAGTTTTAGGTTCATGCTGCATTTGTCTTTGTAGATCGGATAAACTCTGCAGTAAAATTGCATTAATTTCTGTTTATTTTTCTTGTTCTTTCATCATCCTTTCATTGTCGGCCTTACAGCTTTGTAATTCAACCACGAGGCTCCTCATAGTCTCGGCTAGACCTGGAGGGGTCCCTGCTGCCCTCCTTTCATCGGACTCTTCGTCTCTATTGTGGGAGCCTTCTCCCACTTCATGGGGAGTCACCATACTATGCGTTGATAATTTCCTGCGGTTGATCTTCCGTTTGTGTGCAAAAGGAAAAACACTGGTTGTTAGTTGATATTTATATTTATTCATAACCAATACATAATTCATATTTTCACATGTACACACACACAATAGGGATTTTTCATTCTCAACTTCGTCTTTTAATTAGGGAGGTTAAGACAGGGGGGTTAGTCTTTTTAGGAGTGTTCCGAAAGGAGCTTCTGCGCAACCTGTTCATGAGCCCAAGCAGGCCAAGTGTTGTAACTGTTATCTCCGATATCTAGGGATAACTAGGAGATCATGTCTCGAGGCCCACATGGTCCTAGACATGGAGTACCGAGAGCAGGAGCTACCTGAGCATGGTCCTGGAGGACCCATCTTCTTCTTC
>JZKD02S2077845.1:39595-50700 GCA_000966675.3 Picea glauca | reverse complement strand
TTGATTTCCATGAAAGTCATCTGGATTAAAAATGCTAGACCTAAAATGTAATGTTTGCAAGTTTTGTATGTTCTTGGAATGTCAGGTTTTCTCAAAGGATATCTCAATTCATGAGTTTTTCTGTTAATATTGATTTCCATGTTACTCATGAATTTGGGTACCATGTTTTTTCGTTTGCTGTCTTAAGTTTTTCTGTTAATATTGATTTTCCTGTTATTCATGAATTTGGGTAGTATTTTTTCTTGTTTTTCGTCATGAAATAGACCATGGACAGGTTTTTTTCTTACATGTCTGTCGATGTTTTCGTTTTTAGCTATTCAATTTTAACTAAATATACTATTCTATATTGATTATGCCATTGGTTCCATAAATGTTTATAAGAAATTCTCTAAGTCTTTGCTGTAGTTTACCTCTAAGCCTTCACATAATTTTCCTTCTCTGAACTGCAATTACCTGATATTCATGAATAGTATACAATATATAATCTATTCAAAGGCATTAGTTCATTGTCTACATGATTCTGTGTTAGGAAATTAGTCTGCTTTCTGCTCTGTTTATTTTGGCATTCATTCATTCGTGTAACAAACAGTGAGAGACTTAAACAATGAAAACTGAAAGGATTTTTCTCTTTTTTTTTTCCTTTTGGCTATTATGATCAGGTTCTATGTAGCCGAGGTGCTTCTGGCATTGGAGTATCTACACATGATGGGGGTGATATTCCGAGATTTGAAGCCTGAGAACGTGCTTGTGAGGGCAGACGGCCATATCATGCTCTCCGACTTTGACCTATGCCTCAGATGTGATGTCGTCCCCACTCTACAAAATCCCAAAATCGTTACTCAGCCCGACAAAGGCCACAGACACGCTCAATCACCTACTAATTATCACTCATGCATACCCATCGTACCTCGGTCCTGGTTCTTGAAGAAGAAGAAAAAACCCACGAACAAGAACAAGAACATGAGCAATGAAAACTGCAAGGTCCAACCAGAGCTTGTAGCAGAGCCATCGGAGATTCGATCCAGGTCTTTTGTTGGCACTCACGAATACTTGGCTCCCGAGGTGACCTCGGGAGAAGGGCATGGCAGTGCAGTGGATTGGTGGACTTTGGGAGTGTTTCTCTTCGAGTTGCTCTACGGGAAAACGCCATTCAAGGGCTCCAATAACGAGGCCACACTTCTCAACATCATCTCACGGCCCTTGAAGTTCCCACACAATCCAACCAGGGATCTGGAAGCCTGGGACACGGCCAAGGATCTAATGCACAGGCTCCTCACCAAGGATCCCCGCACTCGGCTGGGATCGACCCGGGGATCTGCTGACATCAAAGCACATCCTTTCTTTAAAGGAATTAACTGGCCTCTCATACGTTCTATTGTTCCCCCTGAGATTCCAGGCCTGAGAAGAACACGGACCAGCTATGAGAAGATCAGAAAACCAGTGCAGCCACTCCCTCACTACTTTGATTATTTCTAACACTCCCAGAAATGATTGCATTCACAGCCAATTAGCAATGATCAAGAAAGGCATACGGATAACAACTTCAACAAGTCCTTTTATTATTACCGCCAGGGCTGTCGGTGCAACTGATTACAGAAAGAAGGAAGCAAGCAACGAAGGACCGAAGAAACTTCCATGAAGAGATTGAGATTTTGGAATATTGCAAACTGCAAAGTACAGCTCAAGTACACTCAGCGTCCAACTTCTTGTTGATTTGTATACATCAACTTGATTACACAATACTAGTTTATGGATCAGTTTCTGGTAGATCCGAGATCTTTGCCAGAGAAAAAGACGCGTATTGTAATATATTAGAAATATCACAAAACAAGATACTAATTACGATTTTTCTGAACCTGGTAGTTGGAAGGATTTTCAAGTTTATGCCATGGATGTTGACCTGCATATACATTAAGGGTTCTGTAAAATGTATGTTTTCTCCAAGCTCAAGAACTTATATGTCCATGTTTGAGTTAGTAAATTATGATTTTGATGACAGATCCATTGTAGTAGCTTATCTAAATTCTCTCGAACATTTTTTTCTCGAAGGTTACACTCTGCTTGACGAATTTTTTTGGACCTGTAAATCAACCCCAACAGTCTAAAATCTCCAGGATTTATTAAGCTTTCGAATAAATCTACCAGAGAAATACCGAGACTTTTGGTTGCTGACGTTTTTCAATCAGTCTTCCTCTTTTTGCATGTTGTTTGGTGATTCAATTATGTCAGTATTACTCACCGAAACCCGAATTTATGAATTTTAATCCATTAATCCCCAGGAGGATAAATCTCGTGGCTCTTAGCATTTAAAATTTAAAATTAGGGTTTATGAGAGATTTATATTATATATATATTTTTATTAATTGATCTTAATGTTTAATTTTACATTGAACATTGGATATGAGTTGGCTAATTTTTAATTAAAATTACATGTCACAAAATCATATGGAGAGTCACAATTTGATTTCAGGGAGTAAGACAAATTTATATTATATAAATATATTTTTATTAATTGATCTTAATGTTTCATTTTACATTGAACATTGGATATGAGTTGAGTTGGCTAATTTTTAATTAAGATTACATGTTACAAAATCATATGGAGAGTCACAATTCGATTTAAGGGAGTAAAACAGATTTATATTACATGGTTTTTATTAATTTATTTTTATGTTATATGAATTGGTTAAATTTTTATTAAAAATATAAATTATAAAAAGTAATAAATATTGCTTAAAGAATTATAATTTGATTAATGCTCATCATTTATATTTATATGAAAGCTAAATTAAATTAAATTTGACTTCAAAATATTATTTATTATTTATATGATAGCTATTACCATTATTAACTTTGAAACTTAACACCACTCTATCACAGTAAAATTTTGTTAATGAGTTATAATTTGACTTTAAAGACTACCATCTATACTAGAGTTAATATAACTATTAATTTTGGTTAACTTTGAGATTTTTCACTAATTTGAAAGCAAAATTTTGCTTGTCACAAGTTGATTTTAAAGATCACTCTTTATATGAGAGTTAATATCGATATTAACTTTGAGATTATTGTTGGGTATGTGTTATATTCTTTGCATATATGTGTGTGGGCGCGTCAGATTCGACAAGTGCTTCTGACGAAATACCTAAAAAACATTGTATATATTGTATGGTGAATGGTGAAATTCGATATAATGAATATAAGAAAAGTTTTCCCGGTTTCCGGTATAAAATCTTTGTGTACTCTGTGTATGAGCCATTGATTAAATTCTGTTTTGCTTAAGAATCTATATGCATTGCTTTACTTCACAGGTTTAAAACTTACAATTGTGACATTTTGAAAGAATTTTGTTTTCTTTAAAGAATATAAATTTGAGAGATTTGTTTTTACTAAAAGGTTATAATTTAATCTTAAAAAACACAATCTAAAGATAATATAATTATTAACTTTGATATCTACAACAAATTTGAAAGCTAGAATAAAAATATTTTGATAATAAAAAAATTTCAAGACCTATGGAGACTTTATCTCCATCTATTGTTGATAACTAGGGTAAATTGTGGGTGCCAAAGTTCCAAGCACCTGAACCCTAGGGGATAAGAGAGTCCAAACTATGATCTCCCCTCCCAACTTGGGGAGAGATCTCACATTTAGCCCAGGCTCACAATTTGACCTAAAGAATACCATCTATATGAGAGCTAATACCATTGTTAACTTTGAAGTGCCAAATTTCGCTTAAGAGTTGTGGGTGAAAACATGAATGCTATGTTCACAAGTTATTCAAATCATAATAATTATGTCTAAATGTGGAAACTCACATTCTCTAAGTTTTTGAACTTTGGGAATGAAAACTTATATGCATGTTTGGAATTTCACTTTACAATAAAAATGTGACTTATAGATCAGTTTGTTAACTTTATTTTCTTTACTTTTGTGATTTTTTTTAATCTACATCTAATAGGTCAATTTGGTGGTTGTTTGATGGTATGTTCTTAAAAAATATAGGAATTGATAATGAGCTATGTTAGGGGGCTTCATTGATCCAGGTGAATATTGGTGGCCACCCACTTATTCCAACTGACTCCTCTTGTCAATTTTTAGTTCAACACGTTCTTCTGTACCTCTTTGTAATTGTGGGTTCTAAACTTCCGGGGTTATCTAAATCCCTACACATCTTCCAGGTAGATATTGGTGGCCTCTCACCTAATCCAATTCACTTATTTTGTATGTTTTCATGTCAACACATCTTGATGTACTTCTAGGGCTATCTTGGAGCCCTAAACAATAGTTTTTTGGCTCGCCACAGTCAAACCGTAGACGAATTCAGAGTTTAACGATGTAATGTGTAGTTCTCTAAAAGACCTTTCCAATGGGCTATCACATGCCTAAAACAGAGGTAGTATGTTGTAATACCCCTAGGTCGAACCCCAACTATAAATGTAAATGCAAATGTACTTAAGTTGGTGAATTATTTGATATCATTTTTGTATGCACCTTCCATGGTATAGTGCGCACATGTATTGCACACTAAAATGATGAAGTGTGCACATTCCAGGATAGCGCGCGCAACAAACTTAAGTGCGTGTGATTTTGAGATCAGGGAGCCTTTGTGTATATGTTGTGTTTTATAGGCTGGTGAGCTAGTTATTATAAGCTAGGAGGCTTATGTTTTGAATTAGGCCAGAGAGCCTAGATGTTAAAAGCCTGTGAGCCTATTTTTGAATATGTCTCATCATTAATATAATACATCATTGCGTGTAGACCGACCATGATAAAAGAGCATGGGAGACTAAAATCCACTAGTTAGGGAAAAGGGGGGGCTAAAAGTTAAGGAAAATGGATAAGCTAGGGAGCTTAAGCCAAAAAGAAATATTATATTAATATTCCTTAAAGTATGAAGTATGGATAATTATTTTATCCTAAGTTCTAAGGATGGGGACAAGTGGGCCAAAGTAGCTCCTAACATGACAAGTTTCAAGTTGGGACCATGCATACATATAGCTTGTACTTAGTTCATTTTCCCATTCATTCCATGATCATTCACTCACTCATTAAGCTGTCCTCCGTACCTCCCTGTACTTGTATCCATACCTGAACCAATAGTTCATTTTCCCATTCATTCCATGATCATTCACTCACTCATTAAGCTGTCCTCCGTACCTCCCTGTACTTGTATCCATACCTGAACCAATACCATACCCATACCTATACCTGTACCTGTACTTGGTTAGMTCAAGAGATGGACTRAAGAAGCGGGTTGTCAGACCCGTGGGATATTGAAGAGGTGGGTTGTTAGGCTCATGAGAAATCTCTCTAGTTGATAGAATTGYTGGGAATTTATTCCTGAAGGTGCTAAACTGCAACTACATGGCTCTGATACTTCCTGTCTGGCCTGTTGTTGAAGCCCAAAAAGGAAGTGGGCCAACCGAGGGATTGTTGAGCAGAGAAGGGGCACACTTCTTGGGGTGGGGCAAGCATGTCGGGAATGAGGGACTGTAGGTTATTAGTTTGAGTTGGCACATGTGACAGAATCTTTCATGTTGTCTAAGATACACCAACCTGGTTAGGAATCCCTTTACCCAGGTGGAGTTTAGTCCCAGCTCGGGGGTGACCCACTGTTGAGAGTGATGAGAAGCATGGTCTAAGGCTGGGAGGTTCGTGGAAGGTTTGCACATAGTTGGTGATATTCTTACCAAGATAAGTGTCAATTGTGTGTTAATTTATATGCTACATTACTATTTTTTTGTTTACTTTTATGGGTTTTTCCTATGTGTGTGGTTTACACATGTCTTTATATTTATGGGTATTGTCTGTCGATGTTGCACGTAAATGTTTACTGTTATTCCCATATGAATATGTGCATTTACAAAATATATTTGTTTGTTTTAAGTTTTATATATAATTTTTTACAAGAGTTTCTGTGTGTATATGTTTTAATTTGCATACAGTTCATTTTTTTTTATGTGGCATAGCTTAGTTGGATACTAGGGATGTTACAATATGGTATCAGAGCTTTAGTTTTCAACACTGAGCCTGGATGGGCCGAGCAATTTGAGTTGAAGTGAAAGTTCACATAGGATTGATTTCAAAGGGGCCAAATTTCAAGGTACAGAGCGTCCATGGTAAAAATTAGAAGCAATTGCATGGAATTGAGAAAAAACCCCAATTTTTGTTGTTAAATTCATGGAAAAATTGAGAAATTTGGCCAAGTGGTGAGATATTCTTAATTTAATATTTGTTTTAGCAAATTCAGACCTGGAATTGGTTGAATTTTAAGTTACAGGGAAGCCATGACAAATGAAGTGATATTAGTTGATTAAAATTCTGAATTCTTGAATTGAGTTTGGGAAAAATTTGTTCTAGGAATGNAGCATGTCGGGAATGAGGGACTGTAGGTTATTAGTTTGAGTTGGCACATGTGACAGAATCTTTCATGTTGTCTTAGATACACCAACCTGGTTAGGAATCCCTTTACCCAGGTGGAGTTTAGTCCCAGCTCGGGGGTGACCCACTGCTGAGAGTGATGAGAAGCATGGTCTAAGGCTGGGAGGTTCGTGGAAGGTTTGCACGTAGTTGGTGATATTCTTACCAAGATAAGTGTCAATTGTGTGTTAATTTATATGCTACATTACTATTTTTTTGTTTACTTTTATGGGTTTTTCCTATGTGTGTGGTTTAGACATGTCTTTATATTTATGGGTATTGTCTGTTGATGTTGCATGTAAATGTTTACTGTTATTCCCATATGAATATGTGCATTTACAAAATATATTTGTTTGTTTTAAGTTTTATATATAAATTTTTACAAGAGTTTCTGTGTGTATATGTTTTAATTTGCATACAGTTCATTTTTTTTTTATGTGGCATAGCTTAGTTGGATACTAGGGATGTTACAATATGGTATCAGAGCTTTAGTTTTCAACACTGAGCCTGGATGGGCCGAGCAATTTGAGTTGAAGTGAAATTTCACATAGGATTGATTTCAAAGGGGCCAAATTTCAAGGTACAGAGCGTCCATGGTAAAAATTAGAAGCAATTGCGTGGAATTGAGAAAAAACCCCAATTTCTGTTGTTAAATTCATGGAAAAATTGAGAAATTTGGCCAAGTGGTGAGATATTCTTAATTTAATATTTTTTTTAGCAAATTCAAACCTGGAATTGGTTGAATTTTAAGTTACAGGGAAGCCATGACAAATGAAGTGATATTAGTTGATTAAAATTCTGAATTCTTGAATTGAGTTTGGGAAAAATTTGTTCTAGGAATGNTCTTCTATTTCCCTATCGGGAAATTCGCACCCACAGAACTATCGCTCCATGCGATCCCCTCTCTTTTCTTATCGGGGAATCGGACTTCGCGATTTTGTGATGTCAAAGGTCAAGCACTGGGCTCTTGAATCCCTGAGACCCAATGACCAGTCAACACTGACCTCCCTTCCTTCTATCGGAGTTTTCCCTATCGTGATTTCAGTACTCACGATACCAAGCAAATCCTCTTACCGACCCCCGATACCCGATACACCGAAACTCCAATGCACACGTGCGAGTTGACTTTTCCACTTCCTGTCACTTCTATCGGGATTTTGGGGTTCATGGGATCGCGAATCCTGATGTCAATGGTTTTGGGACTTTACTTTCCCTGAACTCTGACTCCTTTGGACCGTCTGACATGCGTCCCCGACGATGGACGGTTCTGATCTGTCGGGATATCGCGGATCGCGATATCACAATTCTCGTTGCAATAATTTGGAGATTCGATCTACGAAACCCCGATCCACGATATGCGTGTGAATCCAACGACCCTCGTGGTCCTGATCAATGGCTCCACCCCTCCTGAGCTTGGAACCTTTTGGGAATACGTCGCCATATCTTCCCTGCACCTTTCCAAGATCTAACGGCTTACGGTGGTTTGCGAATTCTCCCTGGGGAATTCCAACCCTTTGTTCCTTCCTCCACAAAGATTTGTTCACCTGCGCGCAAACCTGCGGCACTTCTTACCCACCTTCAAGGCACCATTCACTACACTGTCTTTTGACAACTCAAAGGCTTATCCTTCCTGAGCTTTTCCCACTTCTTTAAGTTCTCAAAAGGAAACTCCTTGCCCACACTCCTTGCGGCAAACCTTCAATCAGGGCTAAGTGTTGAAGTCTTCGACTCTGCGCACCTCTGCAGTAGCAGTCCTTCAATAAATCACTCAGGTTCACACCCCTGAGACTTTTATCTGGCCTGCGCACTCCTTGCACGGCTCCTGTAACCCAATTTCACTTCTGGGTGAACGAGAATCAAAGTTATCCCTATTTAAACCCTCTGTCAACGCACTCCTTGCGGACAATTCGACTACATTCCTTGCAGGAATATTTGGCTCAATTTGAGAAACAATTGAAACTCATTCCTTCTTCCTCTTAGACTTCAATTCATACATGAAATCACATACACAACACATATAAAAGCAAATGTATAACAGGAAGCAAACTTTCAAATGAGCATAGCATCAATACAGAGAACAACACAAACCATGAATTTGAATCAAAACTCTTCTATTAATTCAAATGTCTATACATGGGTGTCTCTTACACAACTCTCTACTTGCTCTTGTTCTTCTTCTTCTCTCTTCTATGCTCAGGCTAATGTTACAATGATACAATGAGGGTGTCTATATCCGTTTTCCCTCCAGCTCCCCAAAACTGTCTAATCTACGAGTTAAAATCCTATCTACCTACATTAACTATTTTAAATGTCGTCTATCTACTAAAGGACGAGAGCTATCCGCTCAAGGTCCATTACAATACACAAGTGTGCCTCATCTTAAATGACTCATTTAAGATCACACAACAACTTCCAAGGCAATTTCAAAATTTGTGCTGGCTTATCTAGCTGTCTTCTGCTTCCGCGCTGGCTCGCTTGGTGAGTTGGTGATGCTCCTGCATCATACTCCCTCGCTTGAAAAATTTCATGGGCTCCTATCCATGAGCTCCTGCATGGTATGTCCATGCTTCAGAATCTCTGCTTCATTCTCCCAACTGGCATCTTCCACTGGATGGTTCTTCCATTTGACTAGATACTCATAGTATTCTTTCCTCCTAGTTTTCTTACCCACTCTCTTGTCCAGTATGTATTCCATCTGCGGCTTCTCTGCAGCTGGCATATGCTTCACCCACTGGATCACTGGCTGCTCAATTCCAATCTCCGCTTCTCCAGCTCCATATGGGTATAAATCTGCGACATTGAATATCTGAGATATTCCGATCCCATCTGGAAACTCGATCTCATAAGCATTTTCCCCCAATTTCTTCAAGACCTTACATGGCCCGATTTTATTCATTTTCAATTTATTGTATGTTCCCCTTGGGAACCTCTCTTTCCTCAAATGTTCCAGAACTAAGTCACCAACCTCAAACTGAAGTTGTCTCTTCCGCTGGTCGGCTCTGCACTTATACTCGTGATTTGAATCTAGCAGTCGCTGCTTCACCTGTCCGTGAAGTTCCTTCATCGCCTCTGCGAACTCTTCGGCACTTGTGCTCCTAGTAACAGTCTGCTCCAAATCCCTTAATTCAGAAACTCCCCGTAGCTGTGTTCCATACATAATTTGAAATGGGCTTCGATCTGTGCTCCTGTTCACTGAATCATTGTATGCAAACTCTGCCTGCGGAAATATATTATCCCACTGGCTGTGGTGCTCTGCCACTAAACTCCTCAGTAAGTCTCCCAGACTTCTGTTCACCACTTCCGTTTTCCCATCCGTCTGAGGATGATAACCAGAACTAAACATCGAGTTAGTCCCCATCTTCTTCCACAAAGTCCTCCAAAAATGTCCCATGAACTTTGTATCTCTATCCAAAACTATACTTCTGGGTAAACCATGAAGTCGAATGACCTCTTTGAAAAACATATTTGCGATGTGAGTCGCATCACTGGTTTTTTGGCATGGGATAAAATGTGCAATCTTGGAAAACCTATCCACAACCACAAAGACTGAATCAAATCCTCTTTGTGTCCTTGGCAACCCCAATATGAAATCCATGCTTATCGCATCCCATGGCCTCTCTGGTCTGGGTAATGGCTGATAGAATCTTGCATTCTGCTTCCTTCCCTTTGAATGCTGGCAAACTCTACATCTGTCTACAAATCTTTTGACATCTGACTGCATCCCTGGCCAAAAGTATGACTCACTCAGCTTCACGAACGTCTTGTCATGACCGAAGTGTCCGACCAATCCTCCACTGTGTTTCTCCTTTAACAAATTCTCCCTCATGGAGCAATTTGGAATACACAATTGATTGCCCTTAAACAACAACCCTTCCTGGATCACGTACTCTATCCACTGGCTTCTGTCTCTGAGGACTGGGTTCTCAGCTGCTTCATACGCTTCTTTAAAATCTGGATCATCAGCGTACATGTCCCTGAGATCATCAAAACCTAACGTTTTGACTCGGAACTCATGCAACATCAAACACTTTCAGCTCAAAGCATCAGCCACTTTGTTAGCAGTACCCGGAATGTGTTTAATCACAAATGTGAAATTCTGCATATAATTTACCCATTTTACATGTCTCTGATTCAACTTCTCCTGTTGAGTCACAAACTGTAATGCGTGGTTATCACTATATAAAACAAATTCCTTTGGAATCAAATAGTGCCTCCATTTTTTCAATGCCTGTATGATGGCATATAATTCCTTATCATACGTAGAATACTTCAATTTTGCCTCATTCATCTTTTCTCTGAAGTATGCTATCGGTCTGTCTTCCTAACTCAAGACCACTCCTATGGCAAACCTGCTTGAGTCACATTTTACTTGAAACGTCTTCTAGAAATCCGGCAACACCAGAACCGGTTGTTCCGTGATCTTCCGCTTCAACAGATTGAAGCTCTTCTCAGCCTCTGTTATCCAGTGAAACGATTTATGTCTTTTCTTAACTGTATCCATCATCGCTGCACTAATCCCACTGAAATTCCTGATGAACTTCCGGTAGAAACTAGCCAGTCCATGAAAACTCCTCACCTCAAAAATATTTCTCGGTGATGGCCAATTCTTAATCACTTCTACCTTATCTAGATCCATCCTCAACTCATTCGCTGAAATAACAAAACCTAGATAAATGAGCTCT
>JZKD02S2077845.1:5888-28090 GCA_000966675.3 Picea glauca | reverse complement strand
ACCTGGAATTGGTTGAATTTTAAGTTACAGGGAAGCCATGACAAATGAAGTGATATTAGTTGATTAAAATTCTGAATTCTTGAATTGAGTTTGGGAAAAATTTGTTCTAGGAATGTCAACCAACAATGATTTGTTGTTGCAGAGGTTGAATTGGTGTTATCAGGGTGAAATTGAACAAATTTCATAGTTGCAGAATGCTTATGGTAAAAATTAGGAAAAAGTTTGGCAAAAGTCCCAATTTCTACAGTAGAATTCACGAGGAATTGATGTGCATAAAAAATGAAGGTGTGCAGGTGTGCGCACTAAAAATGCATGATGCGCAGTGAAAATATTGTGATGTGTGGAAAATAAAGGTGTGTGGCTACGCACACTAAAATTTGGCGCTACGTAGTGCAGAGTGGCATTGCACGAAAAAATATTGGCGCGTGGGTGTGCACACTTAATTTTGGCGTTGCATGATGTAGAGTGGTAATACGCAGAAAATATTGGCATGCGGATCTGCGCACTTAAATTTGGCACTACGCAGTGAAAAGTGGTAATGCGCAAAAAATAACGGTGTGCAGATGTGCACACTAAATTTAGCATTGCGTGGTGCAGATTGAGTGACACATGCATAATACTAGTCCGCACAGTGTGCGGACGCATAATAATGGCGTTTGTGGTGTGCGCAGTATTGACAGAGCACAGAAAATTTTTGTTGGTGCACGTGCAATGTGGGTATATGTGTTGCACGACAGTTTAGTTAATGGTGTGCACAGAATACTGGTGCATGGTGGGGGCATACTAAACTTTGCCATGGTGCAACGCGTAGAGTGTAATGCACGCATAGTACTAGTGCATGGTGGGGGCATACTAAACTTTGGCATGGTGCAACACGTAGAGTGCAATGTGCACAAAATATTAGTGCACGACACAAAAATTGTGCGCAACAGGTATTAGTGCATGAACTAAAATTGTGCGTGGTGGATATTGGTGCGTGACACAAAAGTAGTGCACACCAGTTATTGGCGTGAAAAAGTGGTGATCCAGATTGGTTATAAGTGCGCGGAGCATGCACTACCTTATGGTGTTGTTGCGCATGCTAAATATGGGTGTACAATTTCAAAATTATGTGCGTGAAGTCATTTGGATGGTCTACAACAACATAAAACCAATGAATTTCTGCGACATTTTATACTGTTTGAAGGTCATCTTTTTGCAGCGCGTTTTTGAGGCCCTAAAAATTGTTTATATCTACTAAAAAACTTGAGAATAGAGTGTACCTACCAAGGTACACTCTGTCTTAGCATCTCAAATGAAAGATCCTGAAGAGAGATTTCTAATGCTGTAAACCATTCATCAAACGAATATTTTATGAGGAAGTTACAGGACAAATAATGGAGGGTAAGTTTTAAGACCCAACTAACTTCGAAGGGCCATAACTTTCTACTCCATAATTAGATTGAGGCATAGGAGCAGTCTATGGAAATCTATTGAACCATAGAAAATAGTACTAGAGCCAAATTAAATTTCTAGGCATGTTAAAAATGTTTAATATGGAAAATAAAGTACTTGTAGCATTCCAGACCAAAAACACTAATTGGCCTAGAACTTCAACAGGTTGTAACTAGCAGCCCAGAACTTAGAAAGAGGTGAAACTTGGAAAGACTGTCCAAAATATGAATATGAAGAAACCTAAATGAGATCCTATGAAAAATCCAATGGAGTAGGTGAAAAAATGGATAATTATAGCGCATAATTGCACCACGTTGAAGAGTGAACGAAAAAATTAATGGACAATATTCAAATAACCATAACTTTTTGCTCAAGACTCAAAATTGAGCACAAAATCAGGCATTGGAAAGGTCTTGGATGATAGAATATAAATATTCACCTAGAAAATTGATCTGGGAATTCCATTTCTAGGAAATTAGAATGCATTATTGAACCAGAATGGTTCATATTTTCATGAAATTGTTGAATCAGTTAGCCTGACAAAGTTCTGTTGGGCTGCACATTTTGCAGGGTTAACAAAAACTAGATCAGATCATAATCAACACAAAGTGCAGAGGGATGGAAGTCCATATGGGCATTGAAGGAACAAACTCCAATGGACATGGAGAAGGAAGAGATGAAAACATGAATATGGTAGAGACCATTAAAAATTTGCAGAAGGATGTCCAAATCCATAGAGATGATAATGAAAGGCTTATGAAAGCCAAGGAGAAGCAAGAGGACTTCAACATGAATTTAATGTAGAGCTTGAACATAATAGAATTTTTTTTGGATAAGGAGAGTGGCTCAAAAAAATCAGTAAGTCACATGTCTCCTGATGAGAAAAGAAGAAAAATAAGTGTTAACAAACATCACCATCACTCCCCGAGGCATTCCAATAAGAGAGCACACAACAACTTAAGTCCAGCCCCTTTCAGGAAGCATAAGAGGTATGGGGTGGATGAGATATGAGGATAAATGAACAAAATCAAACATCCTACATTTGATGGTGAGCACAAGAAGGATGAAGATGCCAAGGCATGGCTGTTGGGCATGAGAAAGTATTTTCAATTGAACAATTATTCTTTTCATGCAGAAGGAAGAATTTCCATCTATCAACTCAAGGGAAAGGCATTCGTGTGGTGGGATCAACTTGTATAGGTGCAACACATTAAAGAGAAAAATGTTAGTTGGAAGGAATTCAAGAAGTATTTTTTAAATAAATATTTGACTAAGAGATACTATGACAAGAAAATGAAATATTTCTTTGAACTCAAGCTTGGGAGTATGACCATATATGAATATGAAAGAAGGTTTTTAGAACTACTGAAGTATATTTCTTTCATCAAGGATGAGACAATTAAGATTCATAGGTATTTGAGTGGATTTCCATCATTTATCAATGAAAAAATACAATATGATGATCCCAAAACATTGTAGGAGACCACAAGGAGATATAAATGCCTATATGATCAACAAAAATCAAGGCCAACTTTCCAAAAAGATTGGGAAGACAAGAAGAAATTCAAGATGGATCAGAGGAAGAAGGGAACTAAGCCACCATTCTTCAGAAATAGCCCGTAGGGAAAACCAAATTCTATAGAACCCATAATGATTGAGATAGGGGGTCAAATGCCAAGGCAACCACTTATTCAATGTTGGGGTTGTAAAGGAGATCATGTGTTTAGAGATTGTCCTCACAAAGGTGAAAAAATGAGGACTATCCACAATGTACAACAAACTAAAATAGTGGAGGACATGGGAAGAAATGTACCAAGTATCTATGCAGCCTGATGCAGCCGCACCCGCAGGTACACCCGCTCACAGGATCTTCTTTTTCCTCGGCCCGAAGAACTCAAATGTTCTTCTATTTCCCTATCGGGAAATCTGCACCCACAAAACTATCGCTCCATGCGATCCCCTCTCTTTTCTTATCGGGGAATCGGACTTCGCGATTTTGTGATGTCAAAGGTCAAGCACTGGGCTCTTGAATCCCTGAGACCCGATGACCAGTCAACACTGACCTCCCTTCCTTCTATCGGAGTTTTCCCTATCGTGATTTCAGTGCTCACGATACCAAGCAACTCCTCTTACCGACCCCCGATACCCGATACACCGAAACTCCGATGCACACGTGCGAGTTGACTTTTCCACTTCCTGTCACTTCTATCGGGATTTTGGGGTTCACGGGATCGCGAATCCTGATGTCAATGGTTTTGGGACTTTACTTTCCCTGAACTCCGACTCCTTTGGACCGTTTGACATGCGTCCCCGACGATGGACGGTTCTGATCTGTCGGGATATCGCGGATCGCGATATCACAATTCTCGTTGCAATAATTTGGAGATTTGATCTACGAAACCCCGATCCACGATATGCGTGTGAATCCAACGACCCTCGTGGTCCTGATCAATGGCTCCACCCCTCCTGAGCTTGGAACCTTTTGGGAATACGTCTCCATATCTTCCCTGCACCTTTCCAAGATCTAACGGCTTACGGTGGTTTGCGAATTCTCCCTGGGGAATTCCAACCCTTTGTTCCTTCCTCCACAAAGATTTGTTCACCTACGCGCAAACCTGCGGCACTTCTTACCCACCTTCAAGGCACCATTCACTACACTGTCTTTTGAAAACTCAAAGGCTTATCCTTCCTGAGCTTTTCCCACTTCTTTAAGTTCTCAAAAGGAAACTCCTTGCCCACACTCCTTGCGGCAAACCTTCAATCAGGGCTAAGTGTTGAAGTCTTCGACTCTGCGCACCTCTGCAGTAGCAGTCCTTCAATACCTCACTCAGGTTCACACCCCTGAGACTTTTATCTGGCCTACGCACTCCTTGCACGGCTCCTGTAACCCAATTTCACTTCTGGGTGAACGAGAATCAAAGTTATCCCTATTTGAACCCTCTGTCAACGCACTCCTTGCGGACAATTCGACTGCATTCCTTGCAGGAATCTTTGGCTCAATTTGAGAAACAATTGAAACTCATTCCTTCTTCCTCTCAGACTTCAATTCATACATGAAATCACATACACAACACATATAAAAGCAAATGTATAACAGGAAGCAAACATTCAAATGAGCATAGCATCAATACAGAGAACAACACAAACCATGAATTTGAATCAAAACTCTTCTATTAATTCAAATGTCTGTACATGGGTGTCTCTTACACAACTCTCTACTTGCTCTTGTTCTTCTTCTTCTCTCTTCTATGCTCAGGCTAATGTTACAATGATACAATGAGGGTGTCTATATCCGTTTTCCCTCCAGCTCCCCAAAACTGTCTAATCTACGAGTTAAAATCCTATCTACCTACATTAACTATTTTAAATGTCGTCTATCTACTAAAGGACGAGAGCTATCCGCTCAAGGTCCATTACAATACACAAGTGTGCCTCATCTTAAATGACTCATTTAAGATCACACAACAACTTCCAAGGCAATTTCAAAATTTGTGCTGGCTTATCCAACTGTCTTCTGCTTCCGCGCTGGCTCGCTTGGTGAGTTGGTGATGCTCCTACATCATACTCCCTCGCTTGAAAGTTTTCATGGGCTCCTATCCATGAGCTCCTGCATGGTATGTCCATGCTTCAGAATCTCTGCTTCATTCTCCCAGCTGGCATCTTCCACTGGATGGTTCTTCCATTTGACTAGATACTCATAGTATTCTTTCCTCCTAGTTTTCTTACCCACTCTCTTGTCCAGTATGTATTCCATATGCGGCTTCTCTGCAACTGGCATCTGCTTCACCCACTGGATCACTGGCTGCTCAATTCCAATCTCCGCTTCTCCAGCTCCATATGGGTATAAATCTGCGACATTGAATATCTGAGATATTCCGATCCCATCTGGCAACTCGATCTCATAAGCATTTTCCCCCAATTTCTTCAAGACCTTACATGGCCCGATTTTCTTCATTTTCAATTTATTGTATGTTCCCCTTGGGAACCTCTCTTTCCTCAAATGTGCCAGAACTAAGTCACCAACCTCAAACTGAAGTTGTCTCTTCCGCTGGTCGGCTCTGCACTTATACTCGTGATTTGAATCTAGCAGTCGCTGCTTCACCTGTCCGTGAAGTTCCTTCATCGCCTCTGCGAACTCTTCGGCACTTGTGCTCCTAGTAACAGTCTGCTCCAAATCCCTTAATTCAGAAACTCCCCGTAGCTGTGTTCCATACATAATTTGAAATGGGCTTCGATCTGTGCTCCTGTTCACTGAATCATTGTATGCAAACTCTGCCTGCGGAAATATATTATCCCACTGGCTGTGGTGCTCTGCCACTAAACTCCTCAGTAAGTCTCCCAGACTTCTGTTCACCACTTCCGTTTTCCCATCCGTCTGAGGATGATAACCAGAACTAAACATCGAGTTAGTCCCCATCTTCTTCCACAAAGTCCTCCAAAAATGTCCCATGAACTTTGTATCTCTATCCAAAACTATACTTCTGGGTAAACCATGAAGTCGAATGACCTCTTTGAAAAACATATTTGCGATGTGAGTCGCATCACTGGTTTTTTGGCATGGGATAAAATGTGCAATCTTGGAAAACCTATCCACAACCACAAAGACTGAATCAAATCCTCTTTGTGTCCTTGGCAACCCCAATATGAAATCCATGCTTATCGCATCCCATGGCCTCTCTGGTCTGGGTAATGGCTGATAGAATCTTGCATTCTGCTTCCTTCCCTTTGAATGCTGGCAAACTCTACATCTGTCTACAAATCTTTTGACATCTGACTGCATCCCTGGCCAAAAGTATGACTCACTCAGCTTCACGAACGTCTTGTCATGACCGAAGTGTCCGACCAATCCTCCACTGTGTTTCTCCTTTAACAAATTCTCCCTCATGGAGCAATTTGGAATACACAATTGATTGCCCTTAAACAACAACCCTTCCTGGATCACGTACTCTATCCACTGGCTTCTGTCTCTGAGGACTGGGTTCTCAGCTGCTTCATACGCTTCTTTAAAATCTGGATCATCAGCGTACATGTCCCTGAGATCATCAAAACCTAACGTTTTGACTCGGAACTCATGCAACATCAAACACTTTCAGCTCAAAGCATCAGCCACTTTGTTAGCAGTACCCGGAATGTGTTTAATCACAAATGTGAAATTCTGCATATAATTTACCCATTTTACATGTCTCTGATTCAACTTCTCCTGTTGAGTCACAAACTGTAATGCGTGGTTATCACTATATAAAACAAATTCCTTTGGAATCAAATAGTGCCTCCATTTTTTCAATGCCTGTATGATGGCATATAATTCCTTATCATACGTAGAATACTTCAATTTTGCCTCATTCATCTTTTCTCTGAAGTATGCTATCGGTCTGTCTTCCTAACTCAAGACCACTCCTATGGCAAACCTGCTTGAGTCACATTTTACTTGAAACGTCTTCTAGAAATCCGGCAACACCAGAACCGGTTGTTCCGTGATCTTCCGCTTCAACAGATTGAAGCTCTTCTCAGCCTCTGTTATCCAGTGAAACGATTTATGTCTTTTCTTAACTGTATCCATCATCGCTGCACTAATCCCACTGAAATTCCTGATGAACTTCCGGTAGAAACTAGCCAGTCCATGAAAACTCCTCACCTCAAAAATATTTCTCGGTGATGGCCAATTCTTAATCACTTCTACCTTATCTAGATCCATCCTCAACTCATTCGCTGAAATAACAAAACCTAGATAAATGAGCTCTKTCTTCATGAATGAGGACTTCTTCATATTAATCAAYAGCTTCTTGTGTTGTAGTTTCTTCATCACAATGGCCAAATTCTTCAGGTGTTCARCCTTCGTTTTACTGAAAATCAGTATATCATCCAGATATACGATGGMAAATTTTYCGATGAAATCCTTCAGGACTTCATTCATTAACTTCATAAAGGTACTCGGTGCATTCATCAAACCAAACAGCATGACTAGCCATTCATAYAGTCCTTCGTTGGTCTTGAAGGYCGTCTTCCACTCATCGCCTTCCCTCATGCGAATCTGGTGATATCCGCTTTTCAGATCAACCTTTGAAAAAAAAWWTKCTCYGCTCAAGAATCCATTAAATCATCCATCCGCGGAAATGGAAACCTRTACCTAATGGTTATCTTGTTGATGGTCCTCGAGTCGGTACACATTCTCCAGCCTCCATCCTTTTTTGGACTGAGTACCATTGAAACTGCACATGGACTCAAGMTTTCCCTRACCAATCCTTTATCCAATAACTCTTKGACCTGTTTCTTAACCTCTTCATTTTCCTGCGGCGTCAACCTGTAYGCAACTTTGTTTGGAAAACTAGCTCYTGGTATGAGCTCTATATGATGACTCACACTYCTCATCGGTGGMAAYGAACGAGGTAATTCATCCACCACAATGTCAGCGAACTCTTCCAGTAGTTCCTGAACCTCCTYTGGTAGATCATCCACTCTTGTGCTAGTCARAACAATCCTCRGCTTTCTGACCACAAAGAATTRTGGATCTTCTTTCTTCTTCACCTCCGTAAGAAGCTCCTTCCCACTCATGAGAAGTACAATATTTCTCTCTTTTGGTTTTTCCTCCTTATCTTTTATTGGAAGCAACATGTGYGTCCTCCCATTCTTCTCCAGGGTGTATGTGTTCATTCTCCCTTCATGAATCACATTTCTGTCATATTKCCATGGTCTGCCCAACAATAAATGACAAACATCCATAGGAATGACATCATAGAGTACTTTATCATTATACCCTCCTATTTTGAATTCAACTAAACATTGTTTAGTAACAGTTACCTGATGTCCCTTCTATAGCCATGAAACTTTGTATGGACTCGGGTGATCAGTTGTCTCCAGCTCCAGCTTCTCTACCATCTCAGTAGAAACGAGATTATCAGTGATACCGCTGTCCATGATAACCTTGCATACCCTGTCCTTGGTCTTGCAAGCTGTTCTGAAAAGTCTGGTCCTTTGAACTGAACTCTCCACCTCCTTCTTAGGTGTCAAAAGGACTTTTTGCATCATAAGCAATCTTCCGCCTTCAACATCTTTGGCCTCAACATCCCGCCTCTGCGCTTCGGTGATGTGAGCTTCCCCACTGTCCTTCTTTTTCTCTCGACACTCGAATGACTTGTGCCCATTTTTCCCACAAATGAAGCAAGTGATTACTCCACCTCTTCCTCTTCCTCTACCTCTGGTACGAGGAAACATATTGTTATTATTAGCATAATCTCCTCTCTGTTCATTATGCTGTCCTCGCTATTCAACATATGGCCCTCTCTGTGAGGTTCCACCTCTTTCAACTTTACCCTGAGGTTTCTTCCATCCCTCCTTGGGCTTCTGGTATTTATCTTGGGCAACTGACTTGCCTCTGGGCTGGCTCTTGCCTCAACCTCTTTGATCTTGTTTACGGCTCAGCTTCTCCTCAGCTTTCAGAGCCATTTTATAAGCATCCTCCACCATTCGGATGGTTACCATGCTCATCTCATCCTGGATATCGTATCTCAGGCCATTCATATACCTGGCAACCTTCTCATCATCGCTCTCCCGATGACCTGCCCTGATGTTCAGTCAATAGAATTCCTCCATGTATTCTTTCACTGTCATCAGCTTCTATCTCAGGTTCTGCATCCTCCTAAACAGAGTGATTTGATAATCTCTAGGGATGAACTTTGCCTTTATCTTTGCAATCATTCGATCCCAACTTTTGATCTTCTGCTTGCCTTTGCAACATCTATCTTCTTGTAGCTCATCCCACCACAATGCTGCATGTCCTTTTAGTCTTGTGACAACATGCTTGACCTTCTTGTCTTATTCAACGTCTTCATAGTCAAAGTATGTGTCAAGAGCTCTAATCTTGTCTAGAAGCTCTTCTGCATCCAGATTTCCTTCATAAACTGGAATGTCCATCTTTGCTTTTGCACCCATCTGGGAAATAACTCGGATCAAATGCTCGTTTGATGCATCTTCAGCTGCAACTTCCTCTTCACATTCAACCTCGACTTCGCTCTCGGAATCACTAAGATCCCCTACACTAGCTGTGCGTCTTTGCGTTGTCTCCATATCTTCAAGCCTAGCTCGGAGATTACGTATTTGCCTCTCTATGGCTAGATATACCATCTATCTGCCTCTTCTTCTCTGCATTTCCCTATCCTCTGGATCGGGTGACTGCACGTCCCTTCTCCTAGGCAGCATGGTGAATTCTCCCCTTCTCTGCTACAGAAAACAAAGAGTCTTTCTGAGCTCTGATACCACTCTGATGCAACCGCACCCGCAGGTACACCCGCTCATAGGATCTTCTTTTTCCTAAGCCCAAAGAACTCAAATGTTCTTCTATTTCCCTATTGGGAAATCTACACCGACAGAACTATCGCTCCGTGCGATCCCCTCTCTTTGCTTATCGGGGAATTGGACTTCGTGATTTTGCGATGTCAAAGGTCGAGCACTGGGCTCTCGAATCCCCGAGACCCGATGACCAGTCAACACTGACCTCCCTTCCTTCTATCGGAGTTTTCCCTATCGCGATTTCGGTACTCGCGATACCAAGCAACTCCTATTACCGACCCCCGATACCCGATACACCGAAACTCCGATGCACACGTGTGAGTTGACTTTTCCACTTCCCGTCACTTCTATCGGGATTTCGGGGTTCACGGGATCGCGAATCCTGATGTCAATGGTTTCGGGACTTTACTTTACTCGAACTCTGATACTTCGAACCCCGACTCCTTTGGACCTTCTGACACGCGTCCCCGACAATGGACAGTTTTGATTTATCGGGATATCATGGATCGCGATATCGCAATTCCTGTTGCAATAATTTGGAGATTCGATCTACGAAACCCCGATCCACGATATGCGTGTGAATCCAACGACCCTCGTGGTCCTGATCAACGACTCCACCCGTCCTGAGCTTGGAACCTTTTGGGAATATGTCGCTGTATCTTCCCTGCACCTTTCCAAGATCTAACGGCTTACGGTGGTTCGCAAATTCTTCCTGGGGAATTTCAACCCTCTGTTCCTTCCTCCATGAAGATTTGTTCACCTGCGCGCAAACCTGTGACACTTCTTACCCACCTTCAAGGCACCATTCACTACATTGTCTTTTGACAACTCAAAGGCCTATCCTTCCTGAGCTTTTCCCACTTCTTTAAGTTCTGAAAAGAAAACTCCTTGCCTGCACTCCATGCGACAAACCTTCAATCATGGCTAAGTGTTGAAGTCTTCGACTCTGTGCACCCCGGAGAATTTTATCCGGCCTGCGCACTCCTTGCATAGCTCCTGTAACCCAATTTCACTTCTGGGTGAACGAGAATCAAAGTTATCCCTATTTGAACCCTCTGTTAACGCACTCCTGACGGACAATTCGACTGCACTCCTTGCAGGAATCTTTGGCTCAATTTGAGAAACAATTGAAACTCATTCCTTCTTCTTCTCAGACTTCAATTCATACATGAAATCACATACACAACACATATAAAAGAAAATGTATAACAGGAAGCAAACATTCAAGTGAGCATAGCATCAATACAAAGAACAACACAAACCATGAATTTGAATCAGAACTCTTCTATTAATTCAAATGTCTGTACATGGGTGTCTCTTACACAGTTCTCTGCTTGCTCTTGTTCTTCTTCTTCTCTCTTCTATGCTCAGGCTAATGTTACAATGATACAATGAGGGTGTCTATATCCGTTTTCCCTCCATCTCCCCAAAACTGTCTAATCTATGAGTTAAAATCCTATCTACCTGCATTAACTATTTTAAATTCCATCTATCTACTAAAGGACGAGATCTATCCGCTCAAGGACCATTACAATACACAAGTGCGCCTCATCTTAAATGACTCATTTAAGATCGCGCAACAACTTCCAAGGCAATTTCAAAATTTGTGCTGGCTTATCCAGCTGTCTTCCGCTTCCGCGCTAGCTCGCTTGGTGAGTTGGTGATGCTCCTGCATCACATCCCTAGACAACAAACAAGTAGAGTATCAACCACATATGATTGAAGTGGAAGGTATGATCAACAACCAAACCATTTCTATTTTAATTGATTCGGGAGCTAGTCATAATTATATAGATCCTAAGATGGTGGAAAGTTTGCATTTTCCAAGAAGAAATCATGTAAAATCTTGGTTGGTGTAGCTGGCTACCGGAGCCAAAAGAAAAGTTAATGAGATGGTTAAGTCATTCCCTATGGACATGAATGGACTGAACACCAGGGAGTATTTGAACATATTTCCTTTAGGTTCCTATGACTGTCTAATTGGGATGTATTGGTTGGACCAACATGATGCTATCCTAGACTGTCATAACACAACATTTACTTCCTTGGATGAGGAAGGGAACCTAAGGACAGTGCAGGGAATTCCTAGGGCAGTAACCATCAGAGAAATTTCATCATTGCAGCTGAAGAAATGTTACAGAAAAGGATGTCAAATATTTGCAACACATATGGAAGAGACACCTAAAAATAAGGTGTCAAACATTGAAGATTATGCAGTCCTAAAAGAGTTTGAAGATGTGTTTAAGGAAATACCAAGATTTCCTCCTAAAAGAGACAATGATTTCTCCATAAATTCGATGCCTAGAGAAACTCCAATATCCAAGACTCCTTACAGGATGAGTACAACAGAATTGAAGGAGTTGCAAATGAAACTTGAAGAGCTTTCGAAGAAGGGGTATATACGCCCAAGTGTGTCACCTTGGGGTACCCCAATTTTATTTGTGAAGAAAAAGGATGGAAAATTGAGACTTTGCATTGACTTTAGGCAGTTGAACAAGGTAATTGTGAATAATACGTATCCTTTTCCAAGGATCGATGACCTCTTTGATCAGCTGAAAGATGCAAAAATATTCTCCAAGATTGATCTTAGGTCAGGTTATCATCAAGTAAGACTTAAAGAAGAAGAAATTAACAAGACTGCTTTCAGAACAAGGTATGGTCATTATGAGTTCACAGTGGTGCCATTTGGGTTATCAAATGCACCAGCTATATTCATGTATTTAATGAATGGTATTTTCAGAGAATACTTAGATAAGTGTGTCATTGTATTTTTAGATGACATTCTTATATATTCTAAGTAGAAGGAAGAGCATGAAAAACACTTGAGGATGGTATTACAAATATTAAGGGAGCATCAATTGTATGCCAAATTGAGCAAGTGCTCATTTTATCAGAAGAAAATTCATTATTTGGGACATATCATTTCAGAGGATGGGATAGCAGTGGTTCCTGAGAAGATTGAAGCCATTAGAGGATGGTCAACACTAAATAATGTTATAGAGGTCAGATAATTCATGGGCCTTGTAGGCTACTATAGGAGATTTATTGAAGGATTCTCAAAGATTGGACACCCAATCACTTCATTGCAAAAGAAGGGTGTGAAGTTTCAGTGGAAATTGGATTGTGAAAAAAGTTTCCAACACTTGAAGAAATTATTAACAAGCGCTCCAATACTAAGGATTGCAGATACAAATGAAGACTTCATTGTATGCACCGATGCATGTCAAGAAGGAATTGGTGGAGGCCTCAGTCAAAATGGGTTTGTTGTATGTTATGAATCAAGGAAGTTGAAGGAGCATGAAAGGCACTATCCCACTCATGATTTGGAGATGACAGCCATAGTGCATGCCTTGAGGAAGTGGAGGAACTACCTCATGGGGAAAATGTTTGAGCTGAGGATAGACCATATGGTTTGAAATATTTATTTGATCAACCAACTCTAAATGCCAGGCAAAGCACATGGTTAGAATTTCTCAATGAATATGAATTTGATATAAAGCATATCAAAGGGAAAGAGAACAAAGTGGTTGATGCACTCAACAGAAGAGTGCATAAGTTTCATGCTACAACCATTAGCATGTACCAATCATATTTGAAAGACATAATTTTGGAGGTTGCAAAATCAGATTTGCAATACAAGGAGTTAGTGGCAAAATTACAACAAGGTATTTTGCAGTAGAAAATTGAAGACTATAAGCTAGAAAATGATGAAATTCTCATGTACAAGGGAAGAATTTATATACCAAATTCCCACGAATTGAAAAATATGATATTGAGAGAAATGCATAATGTACCTTATGTTGTGCATCCAGGTTATCAGAAAACTATTGCAACTATCAAGAGACAATATCTTTAGCCAATAATGAAGAAAGAAGTTGTTGATTTTATTGCTAAATGTTTGGAGTGTCAAAAAATAAAGGCTGAGCATAGACACCCAACTGGTTTTCTACACCATTACCCATTCTTGAGTGGAAATGGGAAGTTGTAACCATGTATTTCATCACCAAACTACCTAGAACAAACAAGCAACAATATTCTATTATGGTAGTGGTGGATAAGCTTACTAAGACTGCCCATTTTATTTCAATAAAGCTCACTCACAAGGCAACCAACATTGTTGATGTTTATATGAGATAAATGGCTCGATTACATGGTATAACCAAGACAATTGTGTCTGAAAAAGATCCAAAATTTACCTCAAATTTTTGGAAAGGATTATTTAAGGGATTTGGAACAAATTTCAATTTAGTACAATACATCATCCAGAATCATATGGACAAACAGAGAGGGTAAATCAAGTGATTGAGGATATGTTGAGGATGTGTGTGATGGATAAACCATTAAAATGTGAAGACTACTTGCACTTAGTATAGTTTTCTTATAACAATGGGTACCAAGCATCTCTAAAGGTGAACCCATTTGAGACACTTTACATTAGAGGGTGCAATACACCTGTAAGCTGGGAAAACCCAACAGATAGAGCAGTTTTTGGGCCAAAATTACTCAGGGAAATGGAAAAGAAAATGTTGAAAATAAAATAGAATTTAAAGGCTACCCAAGACAGGAAGAAAATCTATGCTAATAAGGGCATAACTTACAAGGAATTTAAAGTGGGGGACCATGTATTCATAATGTATTCCTTGCCTACATCAATTACCATTCATAATGTATTTCATGTATCATTTCTTAATAAATATATACCTGATGATAATCATGTTATTGATTGGAATGTGATTCAGGTGGAGAAAGAAGGCGCTTTCCAAGTACATCCGGTACACATTCTGGATTGAAAAATCAAACATCTCTGGAATCAATCCATAGGGTGTGTAAAGGTCCAATGAACCTCTTATAGTCCTAAGGATGCAACTTGGGAGCATGAAGATGCTATGAGGGTAGAATACCAACATATTTTGATGATTTTTGAAATTTTGGTTGTATATGTGTACATAATGCACTGAGGAGAGTGCCTAAATAAGGGGAGGGGATTGTAATACCCCTAGGTCGAACCCCAACTGTAAATGTAAATGAAAATGTACTTAAGCTGGTGAGTTGTTTGATATAATTTTTGTATGCACCTTCCATGGTATAGTGTGCACATGTACTGCGCACTAAAATGATGAAGTGTGTACATTCCAGGATACCACATGCAACAAACCTAAGTGCACACGATTTTGAGGCCAGGGAGCCTTTGTGTATATGTTGTGTTTTATAGGTTGGTGAACCAGTTATTATAAGTTAGGAGACTCATGTTTTGAATTAGGCCAAAGAGCCTAGATGCTAAAGGCCAATGAGCCTATTTTTGTATATGTCTCATCATTAATATAATACATCGCTGTGTGTAGACCAACCATGATAAAAGAGTATGGGGGACTAAAATCCACTAGTTAGGGAAAAGGGGGGGCTAAAAGTTAATGAAAAGGGATAATATTGGGAGCTCAAGACAAAAAGGAATATCATATTAATATTCCTTAAAGTATGAAGCATGGATAATTATTTTATCCTAAGTTGTAAGGATGGGGACAAGTGGGCCAAAGTAGCTCCCAACATGACAAGTGTCAAGTTGGGAACATACATACATATAGCTTGGAGTTAGTTCATTTTCCCATTCATTCCATGATCATTCACTCACTCATTGAGAGGTCCTTCATACCTCCCTGTACCTGTATCTGTACCTGAACCAATACCATACCCGTACTTGTACCTGGTTAGCTCATGATATGGACTGAAGAAGCAGGTTGTCAAGAACATGGGATATTGAAGAGGTGGGTTGTCAGGCCTAGAGAAATCTCTCTAGGTGAGAGAATTGTTGGGACATGATTTCCAAACGTGCTAAAATGCAGCTAAATGGATCTAAGACTTCCTGTTTGGCCTATTGCTGAAGCCAAGAAAGGAAGTGGGGAAGCCAAGGGACTGTTGAATAGAGAAGGGGCACACTTCCTAAGGTGGGGTAGGCATGTGGGGAATGAGGGACTGTAGGCTATTAGTTTGATTTGGCACCTGTGACGGAGTCTTTCCTGTTGTCTGAGATACATTAGCCTGGTTAGGAATCCCTTTACCCAAGTGGAGTTTAGTCCCATCTCGGGGGTGACCTACTACTGAGAGTGATGAGAAGCGTGGTCTAAGGCTGGGAGGTTTGTTGAAGGTCTACACACAGTTGCTGATATTCTTACCAAGATAAGTGTCAATTGTGTGTTAATTTATATGCTGCATTATTATTTATGTGTTTATTTTTATGGGTTTTTCCCATGTATTTGGTATATACAAGTATTTATATTTATGGGTATTTCCTATCTATGTTGCANAATTGGACTTCGTGATTTTGCGATGTCAAAGGTCGAGCACTGGGCTCTCGAATCCCCGAGACCCGATGACCAGTCAACACTGACCTCCCTTCCTTCTATCGGAGTTTTCCCTATCACGATTTCGGTACTTGCGATGCCAGGCAACTCCTATTACTGACCCCCGATACCCGATACACCGAAACTCCGATGCACACGTGTGAGTTGACTTTTCCACTTCCCGTCACTTCTATCGGGATTTAGGGGTTCACGGGATCGCGAATCCTGATGTCAATGGTTTCGGGACTTTACTTTCCTCGAACTCTGATACTCCGAACCCCGACTCCTTTGGACCTTCTGACACGCGTCCCCGACAATGGACAGTTTTGATTTATCAGGATATCGCGGATCGCGATATCGCAATTCCTGTTGCAATAATTTGGAGATTCGATCTACGAAACCCCGATCCACGATATGCGTGTGAATCCAACGACCCTCATGGTCCTGATCAACGGCTCCACCCATCCTAAGCTTGGAACCTTTTGGGAATATGTCGCTGTATCTTCCCTGCACCTTTCCAAGATCTAACGGCTTACGGTGGTTCGCAAATTCTCCCTGGGGAATTCCAACCCTCTGTTCCTTCCTCCACGAAGATTTGTTCACCTGCGCGCAAACCTGTGACACTTCTTATGCACCTTCAAGGCACCATTCACTACATTGTCTTTTGACAACTCAAAGGCCTATCCTTCCTGATCTTTTCCCACTTCTTTAAGTTCTCAAAAGGAAACTCCTTGCCCGCACTCCTTGCGACAAACCTTCAATCATGGCTAAGTGTTGAAGTTTTCGACTCTGCACACCCCTGAGAATTTTATCCAGCCTGCGCACTCCTTGCACAGCTCCTGTAACCCAATTTCACTTCTGGGTGAACGAGAATCAAAGTTATCCCTATTTGAACCCTCTGTTAACGCACTCCTTACGGACAATTCGACTGCACTCCTTGCAGGAATCTTTGGCTCAATTTGAGAAACAATTGAAACTCATTCCTTCTTCCTCTCAGACTTCAATTCATACATGAAATCACATACACAACACATATAAAAGAAAATGTATAACAGGAAGCAAACATTCAAGTGAGCATAGCATCAATACAAAGAACAACACAAACCATGAATTTGAATCAGAACTCTTCTATTAATTCAAATGTCTGTACATGGGTGTCTCTTACACAGTTCTCTGCTTGCTCTTGTTCTTCTTCTTCTCTCTTCTATGCTCAGGCTAATGTTACAATGATACAATGAGGGTGTCTATATCCGTTTTCCCTCCATCTCCCCAAAACTGTCTAATCTATGAGTTAAAATCCTATCTACCTGCATTAACTATTTTAAATTCCATCTATCTACTAAAGGACGAGATCTATCCGCTCAAGGACCATTACAATACACAAGTGCGCCTCATCTTAAATGACTCATTTAAGATCGCGCAACAACTTCCAAGGCAATTTCAAAATTTGTGCTGGCTTATCCAGCTGTCTTCCGCTTCCGCGCTAGCTCGCTTGGTGAGTTGGTGATGCTCCTGCATCACATCCCTAGACAACAAACAAGTAGAGTATCAACCACATATGATTGAAGTGGAAGGTATGATCAACAACCAAACCATTTCTATTTTAATTGATTCGGGAGCTAGTCATAATTATATAGATCCTAAGATGGTGGAAAGTTTGCATTTTCCAAGAAGAAATCATGTAAAATCTTGGTTGGTGTAGCTGGCTACCGGAGCCAAAAGAAAAGTTAATGAGATGGTTAAGTCATTCCCTATGGACATGAATGGACTGAACACCAGGGAGTATTTGAACATATTTCCTTTAGGTTCCTATGACTGTCTAATTGGGATGTATTGGTTGGACCAACATGATGCTATCCTAGACTGTCATAACACAACATTTACTTCCTTGGATGAGGAAGGGAACCTAAGGACAGTGCAGGGAATTCCTAGGGCAGTAACCATCAGAGAAATTTCATCATTGCAGCTGAAGAAATGTTACAGAAAAGGATGTCAAATATTTGCAACACATATGGAAGAGACACCTAAAAATAAGGTGTCAAACATTGAAGATTATGCAGTCCTAAAAGAGTTTGAAGATGTGTTTAAGGAAATACCAAGATTTCCTCCTAAAAGAGACAATGATTTCTCCATAAATTCGATGCCTAGAGAAACTCCAATATCCAAGACTCCTTACAGGATGAGTACAACAGAATTGAAGGAGTTGCAAATGAAACTTGAAGAGCTTTCGAAGAAGGGGTATATACGCCCAAGTGTGTCACCTTGGGGTACCCCAATTTTATTTGTGAAGAAAAAGGATGGAAAATTGAGACTTTGCATTGACTTTAGGCAGTTGAACAAGGTAATTGTGAATAATACGTATCCTTTTCCAAGGATCGATGACCTCTTTGATCAGCTGAAAGATGCAAAAATATTCTCCAAGATTGATCTTAGGTCAGGTTATCATCAAGTAAGACTTAAAGAAGAAGAAATTAACAAGACTGCTTTCAGAACAAGGTATGGTCATTATGAGTTCACAGTGGTGCCATTTGGGTTATCAAATGCACCAGCTATATTCATGTATTTAATGAATGGTATTTTCAGAGAATACTTAGATAAGTGTGTCATTGTATTTTTAGATGACATTCTTATATATTCTAAGTAGAAGGAAGAGCATGAAAAACACTTGAGGATGGTATTACAAATATTAAGGGAGCATCAATTGTATGCCAAATTGAGCAAGTGCTCATTTTATCAGAAGAAAATTCATTATTTGGGACATATCATTTCAGAGGATGGGATAGCAGTGGTTCCTGAGAAGATTGAAGCCATTAGAGGATGGTCAACACTAAATAATGTTATAGAGGTCAGATAATTCATGGGCCTTGTAGGCTACTATAGGAGATTTATTGAAGGATTCTCAAAGATTGGACACCCAATCACTTCATTGCAAAAGAAGGGTGTGAAGTTTCAGTGGAAATTGGATTGTGAAAAAAGTTTCCAACACTTGAAGAAATTATTAACAAGCGCTCCAATACTAAGGATTGCAGATACAAATGAAGACTTCATTGTATGCACCGATGCATGTCAAGAAGGAATTGGTGGAGGCCTCAGTCAAAATGGGTTTGTTGTATGTTATGAATCAAGGAAGTTGAAGGAGCATGAAAGGCACTATCCCACTCATGATTTGGAGATGACAGCCATAGTGCATGCCTTGAGGAAGTGGAGGAACTACCTCATGGGGAAAATGTTTGAGCTGAGGATAGACCATATGGTTTGAAATATTTATTTGATCAACCAACTCTAAATGCCAGGCAAAGCACATGGTTAGAATTTCTCAATGAATATGAATTTGATATAAAGCATATCAAAGGGAAAGAGAACAAAGTGGTTGATGCACTCAACAGAAGAGTGCATAAGTTTCATGCTACAACCATTAGCATGTACCAATCATATTTGAAAGACATAATTTTGGAGGTTGCAAAATCAGATTTGCAATACAAGGAGTTAGTGGCAAAATTACAACAAGGTATTTTGCAGTAGAAAATTGAAGACTATAAGCTAGAAAATGATGAAATTCTCATGTACAAGGGAAGAATTTATATACCAAATTCCCACGAATTGAAAAATATGATATTGAGAGAAATGCATAATGTACCTTATGTTGTGCATCCAGGTTATCAGAAAACTATTGCAACTATCAAGAGACAATATCTTTAGCCAATAATGAAGAAAGAAGTTGTTGATTTTATTGCTAAATGTTTGGAGTGTCAAAAAATAAAGGCTGAGCATAGACACCCAACTGGTTTTCTACACCATTACCCATTCTTGAGTGGAAATGGGAAGTTGTAACCATGTATTTCATCACCAAACTACCTAGAACAAACAAGCAACAATATTCTATTATGGTAGTGGTGGATAAGCTTACTAAGACTGCCCATTTTATTTCAATAAAGCTCACTCACAAGGCAACCAACATTGTTGATGTTTATATGAGATAAATGGCTCGATTACATGGTATAACCAAGACAATTGTGTCTGAAAAAGATCCAAAATTTACCTCAAATTTTTGGAAAGGATTATTTAAGGGATTTGGAACAAATTTCAATTTAGTACAATACATCATCCAGAATCATATGGACAAACAGAGAGGGTAAATCAAGTGATTGAGGATATGTTGAGGATGTGTGTGATGGATAAACCATTAAAATGTGAAGACTACTTGCACTTAGTATAGTTTTCTTATAACAATGGGTACCAAGCATCTCTAAAGGTGAACCCATTTGAGACACTTTACATTAGAGGGTGCAATACACCTGTAAGCTGGGAAAACCCAACAGATAGAGCAGTTTTTGGGCCAAAATTACTCAGGGAAATGGAAAAGAAAATGTTGAAAATAAAATAGAATTTAAAGGCTACCCAAGACAGGAAGAAAATCTATGCTAATAAGGGCATAACTTACAAGGAATTTAAAGTGGGGGACCATGTATTCATAATGTATTCCTTGCCTACATCAATTACCATTCATAATGTATTTCATGTATCATTTCTTAATAAATATATACCTGATGATAATCATGTTATTGATTGGAATGTGATTCAGGTGGAGAAAGAAGGCGCTTTCCAAGTACATCCGGTACACATTCTGGATTGAAAAATCAAACATCTCTGGAATCAATCCATAGGGTGTGTAAAGGTCCAATGAACCTCTTATAGTCCTAAGGATGCAACTTGGGAGCATGAAGATGCTATGAGGGTAGAATACCAACATATTTTGATGATTTTTGAAATTTTGGTTGTATATGTGTACATAATGCACTGAGGAGAGTGCCTAAATAAGGGGAGGGGATTGTAATACCCCTAGGTCGAACCCCAACTGTAAATGTAAATGAAAATGTACTTAAGCTGGTGAGTTGTTTGATATAATTTTTGTATGCACCTTCCATGGTATAGTGTGCACATGTACTGCGCACTAAAATGATGAAGTGTGTACATTCCAGGATACCACATGCAACAAACCTAAGTGCACACGATTTTGAGGCCAGGGAGCCTTTGTGTATATGTTGTGTTTTATAGGTTGGTGAACCAGTTATTATAAGTTAGGAGACTCATGTTTTGAATTAGGCCAAAGAGCCTAGATGCTAAAGGCCAATGAGCCTATTTTTGTATATGTCTCATCATTAATATAATACATCGCTGTGTGTAGACCAACCATGATAAAAGAGTATGGGGGACTAAAATCCACTAGTTAGGGAAAAGGGGGGGCTAAAAGTTAATGAAAAGGGATAATATTGGGAGCTCAAGACAAAAAGGAATATCATATTAATATTCCTTAAAGTATGAAGCATGGATAATTATTTTATCCTAAGTTGTAAGGATGGGGACAAGTGGGCCAAAGTAGCTCCCAACATGACAAGTGTCAAGTTGGGAACATACATACATATAGCTTGGAGTTAGTTCATTTTCCCATTCATTCCATGATCATTCACTCACTCATTGAGAGGTCCTTCATACCTCCCTGTACCTGTATCTGTACCTGAACCAATACCATACCCGTACTTGTACCTGGTTAGCTCATGATATGGACTGAAGAAGCAGGTTGTCAAGAACATGGGATATTGAAGAGGTGGGTTGTCAGGCCTAGAGAAATCTCTCTAGGTGAGAGAATTGTTGGGACATGATTTCCAAACGTGCTAAAATGCAGCTAAATGGATCTAAGACTTCCTGTTTGGCCTATTGCTGAAGCCAAGAAAGGAAGTGGGGAAGCCAAGGGACTGTTGAATAGAGAAGGGGCACACTTCCTAAGGTGGGGTAGGCATGTGGGGAATGAGGGACTGTAGGCTATTAGTTTGATTTGGCACCTGTGACGGAGTCTTTCCTGTTGTCTGAGATACATTAGCCTGGTTAGGAATCCCTTTACCCAAGTGGAGTTTAGTCCCATCTCGGGGGTGACCTACTACTGAGAGTGATGAGAAGCGTGGTCTAAGGCTGGGAGGTTTGTTGAAGGTCTACACACAGTTGCTGATATTCTTACCAAGATAAGTGTCAATTGTGTGTTAATTTATATGCTGCATTATTATTTATGTGTTTATTTTTATGGGTTTTTCCCATGTATTTGGTATATACAAGTATTTATATTTATGGGTATTTCCTATCTATGTTGCA